>JAPKLY010000206.1:459205-472994 GCA_026898435.1 Prunella vulgaris
AGACAAACCTGAACAACTATACTTAGGCAAATTCATCAGGGGTTTTGAGATCTAATCAAAATACTCAGATTGTCCCAACAATTCGAAGTGCTTGATATATTTCTAGTATGACCAATGAGAATTGCATATTAGCCTAAGCCTTTTAATTGGAGTGTTAGGAGTTGTAGAGAGATCTAGACACCTAATAGAGCCTTACATTGTGTTGTAGAGAGATCTAGACACTAGTTGGCTTGATTAATACGCCAAGAGATCTTTTGCATGCTAGAATGGATAGGATTCTAGAGGAACCATAGTAGGATTACTTCCATGTACACTTCACACTCTTGCTCACTTCTTTGAGGTGATAGTTAGGATTTACTATTTCTTGTTGATTTAGTTGATAGAATCCATGATTGTTTTCTTGCTTTCCTAGCTATCCACCTTTGTAGACATTCAATACTTGCTTGATATCGCATTGTTTCCCTTGTTCGATATTTAACTTGGTTAACTTGTCACGATAACAACGACCACGTTCACTTGCGTGGAAATCATCACGATTTTGACAAACAGTTATATAGATTTACTATGTGCTGAATTGGCTTTTCACTTTATTGGGATGACTTTTTCTGAATTAGCATGTGTTTGTATAGTATTAGAGTTGGAGAAGAAATTGGGTGGGAATGTGGTATTTGCTGGAAGATGGATATGCAAATTTATTTATGTATTGTTATAATTAATATATAGTTGTAAAATCTTGTTGAACAATTAATTATTTAGCATCAACATGTTTAATTTTTGTGTGAGCATGAACATGCAGAAATGGAGGATGAGGATGGATAAAACAGAGGCAGCCCTTTTGAAGGAAAAACAATAGTAGTGGGTCATGATGAGCATCAAGGAACTCCTCATTTCCACCTGATTCCTTATCCTTTCAAGCCTCAACTTATAGGCCACTGGCTTCATCATGGAACTCCCCATTTCCACCTGACTTCCCAATTTGAAACTAAGTATCAGCAACCTTATTTGCATGTCTGCTGTGTTTGTCCTGCCCTGTATAAACTATGACATCCCCTGGTAACTCCTTCGGAGCCTGCAGCTACTAAAGAAAAGAATCTGGGCCGTGATTTTGTTGTAATTAATGCGGGGATTCAAGTTTGATGTTCCTAGTATATATATTTTTTTATATTGAGTAAACTCTTTTGAAACAACTACATTAACTCATTCATTGTCTAATAATATATCTATTTATTTATAAATGTAATGATTAAGAAATTTAATTTGGTTATTTCTATTACATGCACTTGAAGAATATTCTTTAAAAGTACCAAACAATTGATAATTACTTTCAGTTCCCCTTAATTTTTTTCCTTATTGGAAAGTACTTTTGTGTTTCAACGTATCAAACATCTAAGGAGTTTAGGGATCGGGCTGTTTGGAGTAAGTCGGTTTTAGGGGGAAATCATAGCTCGAAAGGCTAATGATGATTTGATACAACTTTCCTTGAGAGTAATTTAATAATGACTACATAAATTAGGTGTGAAAAATTAGTCAAATTATGTTTATTCTCAGTAACCTGGGCCTTTAAAATATTTCAAAATTATTGTCCTATTTTTCCTTGCCCGCAAACATATTGTCCTTCAATTACAATTACCCTGTAATTACAGTCCTAAAAAATATATTTTCCAATACTTTAGCAACTTATAAACTACTATATATAGATATATATATATATATATATATATATATATATATATATATATATATATATATATATATGTGTGACACCGTCTCATAATCACATTTGTAAATTTTTTCACAATTTAAAAACACAAGCACATGTAATTAAAATATTTTTAATGAAACTGTAAAATAATCACCTTTGTAATCTATTTTTACTATTTATTAACACGAGTACTATATACATGTTTCTTAATTGTTTTAATTAAAATATTTTTAACAAAATTACAAATTAATCACCTTTGTATTCTACTTTTACTACTTATTAATACGGATGCTATATATAAGTTTCTTAATTATTTTAATTAAAATATTTTTAATAAAATTGTAAATTAATCATTATTGTAATCTTTTTTCATTACAATCCAAGCTATCATATTTTGTACACACACAATTTAAAAACATATGCATATAGTATATCTGAGAAAGAACGCAAAAACAAGCAACAAGAGAAAGATATGTCAACAATAAAGGGTGGGCGAAGGAAGATGAATAGTTAGACAATTTGATATTGTTATATTTTATACTATTATATATACGTATCTTATATATTTTATTTTATATATTTATGTTATTCTTTAATGCATATATTTTTAATTATTTATTGTATATACTATCTAATTACTATAACTTGATATAAAATATTACTTTTTGTTGAGTACCTTGGCCTGGATTTTGATGTATGAAAAACAATGTGGTTTATCTGGTTATATTAATCTAACACTTGTGCTAAGGAAATTAGTATTTGAAATTTATAGTTTTAAGTGAAGTCTGCAGCTGTATACTGGATCATTCTACAGCTAGACATGACCCTACAACTGTAAGGTTTCTCTACAGCCAATTTTTCTTATTGACAGGACTCTACAGCTGCAAGGTGAAGACTCTACAGCTGCAAAGAACCGTTTGAAGAGATGGTACAAGTCAGAGATTTTTTCAATATTATGAAGACCCTTAAGCACAATTAGTGTAACTCTCATGCACTCACTAAAATGTACTTAAGTGGAGGTTATTTCTTTAATTCTGGAGGATAATGATAATTAGTTACAAGACAGCCAGAATTCTGAAGAAAAGGACAATAGTACAATCAGTACTATCCTGTGTGAAGGATGAGGACCACTTCACACATGCCAAATGGAGAGAGAGGAGCCTTATCTGGATTTCAAATTTGAATTTCCAACACATATGTCACACCATTCAATCTATATATAGAAGAAGTCCTCAGAGGAAGCAAAAAAAACAACTCTGAGCACACAAGCATTCTGCCTAAGCAAGTCTTCAACCAATAAATTTTTGAGAGAGCCTTATTTATTTTTATTCTTTGTTATTCATAGGTTAGTTGGTTAGGATTTTCATAGAGAGAATCACACCCTTTTGTTGTTGTTCCCTGACCTGTTTTAATTTCTACTTAGTGTAGATATCTCTTTGTGAGGTTTTGTAAAACTCTTTGTGAGTTACATTCTGAGTGAATAGGGTAGTTTAATCTCTTTTTAGAATAGGAATCTGAGTGAACCTAGTTCTAAGGGGGAACTACTTGTATTGATCTGAGTGATCTCATCTTAGTGAATTTGGCACCTGAGTGGTGTAACGGTGGATGTAGGTGGTCATTTTATAGACACTGAACCACTATATACCTGGTCTATTTACTTTCTGTCATTTAATTTCTTGTTCTGCATATTTAAATTATTTGTTACATTCATCATTCCTTTGAAACCTGAGTGCATAAAACTTTGTGGTTTTCACAAAGAGAAACTGACTCTACAGCTGTAGACTTTAATAAGTCACTTAGCTGTTAAGTTTGTTTATATTGTTTTTCATTAACACTCACTTTAATTCCGCTACACATTAGAGAATTCTCAATACAATTTTAATTGTGAGAACTCCTCTGATACTTTTTCTACAAGTGATCTTTTATTTTGCAAAGTTTTTGAACTCTGCAGCTAAAGACTTTTCAAGTCCACAGCTGTAACCTTTGTGGTCCAGTTTCTAAAACTCTTGTAGACTTGTTATTTTGATCTTCAAAAGGCTACTTTAAGGTTCTAGATCCCCTCTTTTTGAAAAGTTTGAAAAATCTGATTTTGGACTCAAGGCCTATTCACCCCCCCTTTAGACCTTGACCACTTTAAGGGACCAACAAGTGGTATTAGAACAGTTGGCTTGTCACTGGTTTGATCAGTACCTAGCTAGATCCTTTTTTATTTTGAAAAACACACCTGCATACTTGCATGGCTCCCAAGATGGTGAAATCTAAGGTTCCAATGTCTGCAATCAATGATGAGATGTGGTCTATTATAGAGGATGGCCCTATCTATTGTGAAGGTCAATACTACAGCTGATCAGTCAGCTGGACTAGCTCAGATTATCCCCAAACCCAGAAGGGAATGGACTGAGGATGACAAGAGAAGGTCCAATCTTGACAATGTTGCAAAGAACACTATTTATCATTCACTTGATAAAATTGTGTTTAGCAAGATCAAAAACTGTAAAACTGCAAAAGACATATGGGAGAAGTTGGAAATGATTTGTGAAGGAACTGAACAAATCAAGGAAAACAAACTCATGATAGCAGTTCAAAAGTTTGAGAACTTCAAGATGAAATCTGGTGAAATTCTTGAAAAGTTTGAGTCAAGATTCATTGAGATACTCAATGAGCTAGGCTCACTTGGTAAAGATTACTCACAAAGAGAAATGAACATGAAGGTTCTCAGAGGCTTACCTTTTGAATGGGACATGAAGGTCATTGCTATGAGAATCAAAGGATTTATCTAAGATATCCACCTTTGAACTCTTTTCAGACCTCAAAGCTTATGAATTTGACATAAGCAGAAGAAAAGAACCTGATAACTGTAAGGTTACAACTCTAGTGGCTGACAACTCTACAGCTACAAGTTCTGATGATTAAGACTTCGCTATTTTTATAAAGCAGCTCAAGAAATTTGGCAAATGGAACAAGAAGAAGCAGTTGACACCAAAGGAAGATGGTAAGGTGAAATCTACAACGTCTAACTCAACTTATTTGTGCTATAACTGCAGAAAACCAGGACATTACATCAAGGATTGATCGGGCTCAAATTGGCATAGGTTTACTACTTTTCAAAGTGTTAAGTACCTTGGTTTAGATTTTGATGTGTGAAAAACAATGTGTTTAAATTGTGTATTTTGATCTAACACTTGTGCTACGGAAATTTGTGTTTGAAACATATAGTATTAAGTGAAGTCTGCAGCTGTATACTTGATCATTCTACAGCTAAACATGACCCTACAGCTGTAAGGTTTCTCTACAGCCGATTTTTCTTATTGACATGACTCTACAGCTGCAAGGTTAAAGACTCTACAACTGCAAAGAACCGTTTGAAGAGATGGTACAAGTCAGAGATTATTTAAAGATAATGAAGACCCTTAAGCACTATTAGTGTAGCTCTCAAGCACTCACTAAACAGTACTTAAGTGGAGGTTATTTCTAAAGAAATCTGGAGAATAATGAAGATTAGTTACAAGACAACCAGAATTCTGAAGGAAAGGACAATAGTACCATCACTACTATCCTGTGTGAAGGATGAGGACCACTTCACACATGCCAAATGGAGAGAGAGTGGCCTTATCCGGATTTGAAATTTGAATTTCGAACGGATAAGTCACACCACTCAATCTATAAATAGAAGAAGTCCTCAGAGGAAGCAACAACAACAACCCTGAGCATATAAGCATTCTGCCTAAGCAAGTCTACAGCCAACAACTTTCTGAGAGAGCTTTATTTATTTTTATTCTTTGTGATTCATAGGATAGTTGGTTAGGATTTTCTTAGAAAGAATCACACCCTTTTGTTGTTGTTCCCTCACCTATTTTATATTTCTACTTTGTGTAGATATCTCTTTGTGAGGTTTTGTAAAAACTCTTTGTGAGTTATATTCTGAGTGAATAGGGTAGTTTAATCTCTTTTTAGAATAGAAATCTGAGTGAACCTAGTTCTAAGGGGGAACTACTTGTATTGATCTAAGTGATCTCATCTTAGTGAATTTGGCCCCTGAGTGGTGTAACAGTGGATGTAGGTGGTCTTTTTATAGACTCTGAACCACTATAAATCTGGTCAATTTACATTCTGTCATTTAAATTCTTGTTCTGCATATTTAATTTCTTGTTACATTCATCATTCTTGTAAAAATTCTAGTGCATAAGACTTTGTGGTTATCACTGAGAAACTGACTCTACAGCTGTAGACTTTCATAAGTCACTCAGCTGTTAAGTTTGTTTATATTGTTTTTCATTAACACTCACTTATTTCCGCTGCAAATTAGAGTATTCTCAATACAATTCTAATTGTGAGAACTCCTCTGATACTTTGTCTACAAGTGATCTTTTATTTTGCAAAGGTTTTGAACTCTGCAGCTGTAGACTTCTTAAGTTCACAGCTGTAACCTTTGTGGTCTTGTTTCTAAAACTCTTGTAGACTTGTTATTTTGAACTTTAAAAAGGCTACTGTAAGGTTCTAGAATCCATCCTTTTTGAAAAGTTTGAAAAATCTGATTTTGGACTCAAGGTCTATTCACCCCTTATTGACCTTGACCACTTTAAGGGACCAACAAGTGGTATCAGAGCAGTTGGCTTGCCACTGCTTTCATTAGTACCTAGCTAGATCCTTTTTGTTTTTGAAAACAACATACCTGCATATTTGCATGGCTCCCAAAATGGTGAAATCAAAGGTTCCAATGTTCTCTGCTGAGGACTATGATGAATGGAAAATTAGAATGCAATCACATTTGTCTACAATCAATGATGAGATGTGGTCTCACCTGAGTGGTGTAACAGTGGATGTAGGTGGTCTTTTTATAGACACTGAACCACTATAAATCTAGTTCATTTACTTTCTGTCATTTAAATTCTTGTTCTGCATATTTAATTTCTTGTTACATTAATCATTCTTGTGAAAATTCGAGTGCATAAGACTTTGTGGTTATCACTGAGAAACTGACTCTACAGCTGTAGACTTTCATAAGTCACTCAGCTGTTAAGTTTGTTTATATTATTTTTCATTAACACTCACTTATTTCCGCTGCACATTAGAGTATTCTCAATAAAATTCTAATTGTTAGAACTCCTCTGATACTTTGTCTACAAGTGATCTTTTATTTTACAAAGTTTTTGAACTCTGCAGCTGTAGACTTCCTAAGTTCACAGTTGTAACCTTTGTGGTCCTATTTCTAAAACTCTTGTAGACTTGTTGTTTTGAACTTTAAAAAGGCTACTGTAAGGTTCTAGAATCCATCCTTTCTGAAAAGTTTGAAAAATCTAATTTTGGACTCAAGGTCTATTCACCCCCTAGACCTTGACCACTTTAAGGGACCAATACAAAGTTATTGTCCAAATTTTCCTAGCCCGAAAATATATTGACTTTAAATTACAACTACCCTACAATCAAGGTCTTAAAATATATTTTTCCCATAGATAAAGACAAAAATATAAAGATGATAATAAAAAGATAAAGACAAACATATAGAAAATTACATAAATAATCCTTATATTTGAAGTAATCCTATCATTTGGAATCTTAATTTATGGATAATCTCAACATTGAGATTATATATTAAAACTTTAATAAATCTCAACATTGAGACTATGCCAAAAAAGACTTATATATTTATGATAATTATATTGAGATTATATATTTATGGATAATGATATTGAGACTATGCCAAAATGGATAATCTCAACATTGAGATTATATATTTATGGATAATTATATTGAGATTATATATTAAAACTTTAATTTATGGATAATCTCAACATGAGACTATGCCAAAAATGACTTATAACAACAGGGGAAAGACAACGGGTTTGGAGTCAGACCGTTGTCTTAAGCGTAAAGCCCGTTGTCTTAAGTATTTCCGTTGATAAAAGTTTAGGAAAGGCGTCGAAAGACAACGGGTTTTATCCCCCGTTGTCTTTTCCCGTTGTCATAAGTTTTTTTTTAAAATATTTTTATACAAAATAGAGGGGTATATAAGGAACACTTAGAAAATTTTCTCTTCTTCAATTCACGAAATAGCCTGTTTCTCACTCGCTCAGCCCTTTTCTTACTGAAACCCTTCTCTTCATCGCACCGGATATCTCTCAGGCGCGTCACCCACAGGTCATGTTTCTCAAGCGCATCACCCACAGGTCGTCGTCCTGCATACGGCCTGAATTTCTTATTTGTCCGGCCGGAATTTGTCTTCTCCCCAAGTAAGCAAGCCCTAATTTCCCCTGCTATTGTCGATTGCCCTAATTTTGGTGAGAAGAGTTTTGGTGTAAAGTAGTTATTTGATATAGATGGGGTGATTCTCTGCGGTGCGAAGCTACGCGACGCCTTCTCCACTATTCGCCAGAATTCTCGCGTTGCACCTTCTGTCCTCGCCGATTCAAATCGGTCACCTACATTTTGAAATCCAGCCGCATCGCACCAATCCGCCGTCGCGAAGGAGTTTTGCTGCCGCGACCACACGCTTACCTCGCCGTCACAATCGAAGAACCAGAGAGCTCGCACAACCACCGTGCCCTACAGCCGATTGAACGCACTCAATCCGATTAAACTGGTGGTAATTTCAGCTTGTTGGAATCCTGTAATTAGTGCATTGAGTCACAAATCCTGGTGCCCTAATTGCCCCTTCTCTTTAATTTTCTATAGAATGTCTACAAATTCTACATATCTAGCACATCTAGTTTCAACTGAAAATGTGTGTGCATATTTCGTCCATCTTGATGCGTGAACTGGAAATGAATTACTGCTTCTAATTATCTCCCAATATGATTATACACAAAGCATGAGGTGCTTTTGGAGCATTGAGCTCTCTAATGGTCCATGTCGTGCGTAAGTTCATTATTAAAAAAAATTGAGATGCTCATCATCTCTGTTCTAGAATATTGTGGTTAATGTGACTGAGAACCTTTCTGTCATAATTGCTCTACTTAATATTTTTCTATTTTTTACTTTTGTTTTCTTGTCTATGAAGTAAATGCTGCAGCTAGTTTTCCTTAATTTGTTTTACAACATGGATTCTGTTTTTCTTAATATTTAGTGCACAAACAAGGAATCCGGAAGTTCTAGTGCTGACTTATTTGGTTCCAGAATAAAAGTATGCTGGCCCATTGATAAGATGTAAGCATTTTTCTATTTGAAACTGTAATTTTAATACTGGCAAATAATCAATGCACACACTAATATATAGTATACCATCATAAGCACGTTATTATTAGCATTTTTAGTTCTACTCAAAATACTTCCTACTTTTGCTCTCTTTTTTATCTGAAATAATTTAATGCTCCGCTTATATACTGCTCTCTCGTAAAACAAAACCGTGAACATGAATGGACACAAATTTAATGTTGAGTTTATATACTCATAATGTATTCCAATGAGCTGAGCTTATTCAAACTGTTTTGGGATTGTCTCTTCGTAAAAAAAGTAACATAAATGGATCTTCAATCAAAATAAAATAATTCAAAATTAACATCTTCAATCAAAACTCATCATTTTGTCACAGCTGCCTTTTTGTTTTTTATGACAGGCCTGATGATTATGTAAGTATTATACTTGCATAAAGTTCATGATATTTAAATATACAATGTGAAACTTAATTAGTTGCACAAAATTAAAGTGTTTATAGACCAATAATAGCACATTATTATTTCAGTAGGGTTATCAAGATGTTATAAATATTATTTCGAAAACATCTTTGTGTCAAGTGGATGCCTGAATGCCCCCCATGGCTTTTGATTGTCTCTAGATTTTAAAATTTTATTACATCGAATATATAAAATATACTTCCTTCATCCCCTTCAGAGTTTTATTTTTGTTGAACGAAAATTATAATATGTAATGTTACTAATGCATATCCTATTCTATCGTGTAATGGAATTGTTAATTTCCTTGGATTTGGAAAGAGACTCGGCTTCAAGCCATTGCCATCTGATCTCCATTGTCGTGGAAAAACCTCAAAAGATTAACCCATTTGTTTTCGCTACAAATATATAAGTTGAATTGGTTGGAGTTTGCTGGTGCGTACATAATCTTGGTCATGATGCTTATGCCTAATTTGTATGGACTTCTATTACTAATACCTCTTCAGTATGAGTTAGTGAATGTTGCTAAGTATTCGAGGGTATTAAACTGTGCAGCAATACAGGGAAGCCAAAGATTCAGAATTTGTTAGAGATAGAGTAGGACTTTAAGCAATGAATGAGTTTGTTACTGCATATATAGTTGATGTGAATTATTTGTTTGTGGATTTCAAGCCATTAGTGTTTATGAGTATATTCAATATTTAACAAATTGTTCATCAGTTTGGTTTATTCTTTAGAAAGCATTCTGTGCACTTTTAATGGGCTGTCCCTGTAACAAAACTTCTGCCCCTTTTTCTATTTTTAATGGGCTGTTGTTTTTTTTTTTGTCCTAGTGATCTCATATGTATACAGTTGCTTCTTACCAGCAAGAGGTGACAAAATATATTGGTCCAACCTAACAAAATCTGTAGGAAGTGACCTAAATGAAAGATAAATAGACCCATATGATTAAAATAAAGTTGAGATTAAAGCTTAAGTACTTATACAAATAAATAATAACAACAATCTTTTATCATTGTGAAATTTAGCACTACACACGCAGAATATGCTGCTCCTCTTCCACTAATAATAAATGATAAGTTCATCTTGAAAACGATTTGTATGCTGATGTCCTCCTTCAGTTTCTTTATTTTCTCACTGCCAAGAAACGAACTTAGTGTTTAATTGGCTTTCCTATGGTTGAATGAGTTATGCAAACTTCAGCTTGTTTAGGAGTAGTTGAAAACTGTTAACATTTTACTTGTTTAAAACATTGGAAATGGTGTGTGCATCCTACTCTTGGTTAAATAGAACATGATGTGGAAGCAAGTAAATTCTTGACATTTGCTTATTATGCACTAGTATATATTTGTTTAGTTAGTAGTAGGAATCTGAAACTTAAGTGTTGCTACGAGCATTTCTGGAAAAAGAATAGGAAAAAACAAAACAAAACTAAAGAACATGGAGATGAAATTATTCTGCTTGTCTGCTAAGGGGAAAAAATTCTCGTTATTGGGACATCAAGTGAACTCGATTTTCTGGATTCTGTTGGCATTAGAAGTTCGTTCTCACTCACCTACCATGTTCCAACACTAAAGACGGAAGACGCCAAAAAGGTACTTTCAGAAGTTCCCTCTCTCTTTCATCAGTTTCATGTTTTGGATATTTTCTTATTCTGTTTGAAGAGCTTGGGATTGAAAATGCTGATCAACAATAGCTTAAAGTGTAGGTGCTGGTGATCTCAGGGGTATATCATTCTTTACTTAGAGGGTTATTCGAGTGGAGATATTTGAAAGATTTTATAGACTTCTTAGGCACAAGTTCAAGGAAAGACCTTATTTCATTTCAAAATAAGATTTTACGAGATATTATAAGCTTAGTTCTAATCTTCATATGACAAACTCCTCTATATTTTGTTCTGGCCAAGCAAAGATCAATATGTCTCATTTCTATGATTGTCTTCAGGATGTGGAGAGGATTTAATCTATGCATCTTTGTCCTGTGTCTCAAGGCTGTGATTAACATCTAATCTTCATATGACAAGTTTTTCTTTAAATGCACTATGAATACTTTGTTGTAGTAGATCAGGAGTAGCAGTGAGCAGTGAGTGCAACTGGCTAAGGTAGTCCACCTGTAGGTACCCATGCATTCTAGTTTTGTTTGTGAAAGAAACCAGCTTACCACGCAAACATCTCAATAAATCCACTCTCTTCCCAAAGATATGCCCTAGCTCTGCCAAAATAGGAGCCCATTTCTTTTGAAAATCTTCAACTTAGTTTTGCACTTAATTTTGCTTTCGTGATGCTTAATTTTCAGACCAGCTTCTGCTAGGTCATCCTGAAGTTTCTGAAATAATTGCATCAACTTCATTTAGCTAATCATGAATCTCTCTCATTTAATTCAAAGCAAAAGGCATCTAACAACAAGTATACAATCTTATCATGAAGCCGCCCTATATTTTTCATGTTTGGACTTGATTTAATATCAACTGAATTCCCACCAAAATGATTAAGTGCCAATGGTTCAGGCTTGATGAGCCTTGGATTATTTAACTGCTGCATAGCAAGAGTATGAATCGGCTTCTAAATACAATTAACGCACATATAAATGCTAATTAAAGCAAGATTTTAATACTACTTATCGTCTTTCCATAATTATGGTTTAGTTCTACTAAATTTTAAAAGCTTATGAACCTGAATACTTATTGTACTTCATGTATCCAGACTAAATTATGTTGATTAATATTATTTCTCTTATTTTATGCAGACTCGTGGACTTGGAGCTGGATCTGATTTTGGTTGCAGAAGCTGTATTCCCTTATTAATTAGATATGTTTAGATATGACAAGATGAGTTGTAGTATATTAATTAGTTTTCCCTTATTCCTCACAAGATCCTATTTTGAATATCATTGTTTATCTTAATTATGAATGAACAGGTTCTTAGAGTCAACTGATTAGGAGGTGCTGCAGCTGTTGCTTCTGTAGTTCCTGATAAACCACATGAGGTAATATAATTACTTCTTGTAGTTCCCGTAGTGTCAGCTGGTGCTGCAAATGATTTTGAAGTCATTACTTGATGAATGAAGCTTGAGTATGGTTAATTAGTTTTCAATTATTCAAACATTTAATAGGCATATGTAGCTGTGAGTCGTAACGACTTGAGTAAGCTTGATGAATGATATTTTCTAGTTGTGAAATGATTTGAGTGTGTTCAGCAAGTCGGTAGGTTAGTAGGTCCGTGTGTTTTCGTGTTTCTTTCTGAAATAGCTAGTCTGGTCAGTGTTGGATAACATTAATCAAAGTGAAGAAAAATGAGTAACCATGAAATCATAACAGCTACATTTGTAATAGTGACATTGGGAGAGTACATTTTGTTTGTATTGGTTTTCAATTAATTTAGTTAATGCTATGGTAATCTAGTCTCCAGAAACACATGAATATACAGGTAGCACATAATAAAATATTCATCAAGGATCTTATATGAAATCCAGGGTAGACTTTTTCTCATATCAGTTTTTAGATTTGTAAGAGGATATAAATTGAACAATTTTGCTATGGTAAAGAGAATCTTATGGGATATCCTTAAAAGGATATCAAATTTGATATAGATATTGCAGAATTAATGTGACTTTTACTTAACGTGGATTATTGATTTTTAATGCTTGTGGCTATTGAATAGAGTCACATATAAACTAAAAAGAGTGTACATTAAGCATCCCATGTTGTGTCTTAGATGGTGTCTTTGAGTTGAACAAGGGTAAAATAGAAAGTATGATATTCTGTTTATTGTGAGCTTATAGTAATTACATTTGTCAAGTGACTTCTCTTATTTTAATTCATTGTTTGTACTTTCACAGTTCTCAAACAAGGACTATTCTGAAAAAGAAATAGATGATGTGCGGGAGGAGTGGGCTGAATGCGATTCAAATTACTTGGACAATTGATCAGCAGTACTAGGAGCGGAAAGAAATGGGAAGTTAGATAATTGATCAGCAGTACTAGGAGCAGAAAGAAATGGGAAGCTGAAGATTGTTGTTTATTATTGTTGATTTGGAACATATTGTTAAAGTTGGATATAACTTTATACTTTTGTGAGTTATTTCAAACAATTAATGTATGAATTGATTTGTAAGGATATTTATGATTTTGGCGTTTTGTATGATTTTATGAAATTGCATTATTGTTAGTTTGAATGTGTTAATTAATGAAAAATATATATTAATATAGCAAGAAAAGACAACGGCTCAAAAATAGTTTTGACAACGGGTACAAACCCGTTGTCTAAAGTAGTTATAACAACGGTTCTTCATTCTACAACAACGGACATAAACCATTTTCTTTGAACTTCAACAACGGGTTTCATAATTTATAACAACGGTTAAAAACAGTTGTCTAAACTGGTTATAACAACGGTTCTTCATTCTACAACAACGGACCTAAACTATTTTCGTTGAACTTCAACAACGGGTTTTATAACTTATAACAACGGTTCCAAACCGT
>JAPKLY010000206.1:473004-485642 GCA_026898435.1 Prunella vulgaris
AACAACGGTTCCAAACCGTTGTCTAAAGTAGTTATAACAACGGTTCTACAGTCTACAACAATGGACCTAAACCATTTTCTTTGAACTTCAACAACGTTTATTAATTGTTAAGACAACAGTTATTCCCCGTTGTCTTAAACAGTTATGACAACGGTTTTTCCCCGTTGTCAAATGTCTAGAGCTACGACAACAAGTCGATCAACAACGGGGAAAAACCACCTATGACAACGGGGAAATATTTCTATTAATAATTTAATAAAATCATATGAATATTTTAATTTCATTGAAGTAAAAAAATTCAAATGAAAATTTTAAACACAAACCTATGAATGTGCAATTTGCCGACCGCAATAAAAAAAATGGCGAGAGAGTCTTAATCTATATTTCAATTTGAATTTTATCGATTCCAAGTGTTCTACCGAAGTCAGAGTGAGAAGAGTTAAAGGTTAGGTTACTACTTGCTTCTACGAAAGATTGACTATCGACAATGTAACACATTAAAAAAAATTCTCGTCATCCAATGTTGTACATTTTAAATATGCTCCATCATGCACGGAGTTCTCAATTTTTATCTGTAGCCGAAAATTTAAGCAAAATCAGCAATATGTCTGGTTTTATTTAACATTTGTAATCTTTTTTACTATTTATAACATGAGTACGTATATACATGTGTCCTGATCGCTTTAATTAAAATATTTTTAATAAAAAAATAAATTTATTATGTTTAAAAAAAAATTCATTAGTTATTAACAAGAATGATGTATACACGTTTGATGATCGTTTTAATTAAAATATTTTTCATAAAATTGTAAAATAATCATCTTTGAAAAAATATTTTTTAAGACTGTTATTATGGATAATTGTAATTTAAGGACAATAATTTTAAAAAGATATAATTATAAGACAATTGAGCCCGATTTAGGTTTGATTTAGGCTCAAATTGGCCTAGATTTACTACTTTACAAAGTTATTGTCCAAATTTTCCAAGCCCGAAAATATATTGACTATAAATTACAACTACCCTATAATTACGGTCTTTAAAATATTTTTCCCATAGATAAAGATAAAGACAAAAAGATAAAGATGATAATAAAAAGATAAAGTCAAACTTATATAAAATTACATAAATACACTCCTTATATTTAAAGAAATCCTATCATTTGGAATCTGAATTTATGGATAATATCAACATTGAGATTATATATTAAATTTGTATCTAATGGTTTTTGATATATATATATATATATATATATGTGTGTGTAAGAGCTATATGTGTATTCTTTTATACGATTGAAGGTCTGATCTTCAGATCCACTGGTTGTAATCATGAGATTTATATCTAATTAATGGTTTTTTTTTTATAGCTACAGATGAATGAACAAAATGGATTCATCAATATTTCCTTGGAGCTGGATACATCATCTTCTCAGGTATGTATATATATATACCTCAATTTTGTTGTTTTGAATAAGTTGCATAGATGGATGTTTGAAAATAATATATTTGGCATATATATATGCAGGTTGGAATTATATATTCACAATTGTCTATCAAGATTCCAGATCGATGTCTCTGCTCTCCGCCATATCGCGATGCCGGTGCTGCTTTATGGCCGCAACGCCTCCTCCTTATTGAGCTTCAGGCCAATAGGGGAAACGTCATACCCCATTAATATTTATAGATTTTTTCTATACTGAAAAAACAATTAACTTTTATACATTTTTTTATAATGAGGGTATGCATATCCCATTATGAATGCGAAGATTCAAGTTTGATGTTCCTAGTATATAGTAAACTCTTTTGAAACCACTGTAATTCATTCATTGTTCAATAATATATCTATCCATTTAAAAGCGTAATGATTAAAAAATTTAATTTGGTAATTTCTATTATATGCACTTGCATTACAAAAAAAAGCGGGTTCAAACCAGACTCATCAATCATCGTATGATACCGTTGGAATTCATCTAGCTCATCCAATGGTGTAGACGGGTCACAGCTCGAACCACCAATCTCAAATCTCTCACCTCCACAACTACTCAACTGATCATAGAAGGCAATCACTGTTTCCAAATTATAATTTCACCTGCCTTCGCCATGTCTGGTCCAATTATAATAAAATGTAGCAAAACCGAACCTCACAAGATGAGTTTTAACCTCATTTATACTCAAAAATCTTCTGTTACTGTACTTTCTGCCTTAACAAGGCCATCTAATCCGACCACAACTATCCATGCAATTTGGTTTACTACAGGCAAACGTAATAAACTCATCAAGTTTCTCGCAAAATTCATAATACATATTTCCTTGTATCAAACGAGGTATTTCATACATCCAACGACGATCAGCGAGTTCCATCTAATACAAATTAAAAATAAATCACATATAAATTATAAAAAAATCGGCAGAGTTTCGACTATAAACAAACATATCCAATTTTTTTAAACAAAAAATCAACTATAATCAATTACAATAATTATTCACATTATCAATTCTAATACATGAATATTATAAATTCTAAAATTTAATTAGTCACATGAAGAACACTTATAAAACATATATAACACACAAAATTAAAAATTAAACGGTAAAATTGTAAAAATGTACAGTGAATTAGAAGCAACGAGCACAATATAATAACAGACCTCCACAATTGCCACCAACACGTTGAAACAATGCTCGTTTGAGTTTGGGAGATTTTTTGGGGTGGGAGTGGGGTTTTTTCCCCAAAAAAACTGAAGAAAATAGAAGCAGATTCTGTTCTATAATCGCGTTTTAGCGACCACCATTTTTAAATTAGAGCGGTCGCAAAATTGTAAAATTAAATGGGAGCCAACTACCCTAAACCGGATACTACTTTAGCGACCGCTTTGACGGTCGCTATATTAATGTTTATATTTGCGACCGCCAAAAAGTGGTCGCTAATATTAAAAAATAAATCGGTTCTACTTTTCCGGGTTGCCATGTACGGGTTTAAATTTTATCGACCGAATTTCTGCTAGCGACCGCTACTTGGCGGTCGCAAATTACTTTACTAATATGTTTGCGACCGCTTTTGGCGGTCGCAAAAATGTAAAATTGACTTAGCGACCGCTAGCGGTCGCTAATTTTCCAAACTTTACCAAAACACCACGGCGGTCGCTATTTTTTATTTTAGCGACCGCTTTAATGGCGGTCGCTAAAAGCCGCTTTTTTTGTAGTGATGAAGAATATTCTTGCTTTTTAGACAGGGGTCCAATTAACTAATACTTCTTTCATTTCGGTGGAATTTATATTCCTGGAATTTCACGTGGTTTAAAAAATATTTTAATAAAATAATACGTGAATAAATGTATGTGTAGTATGCATGCAAATTATTCACATTCTATCAGCGTCAATACCACATGGACAAACTTTATATAATGACATATATAATACAAAAAATAACATATATAATATTGAGAAAAAAAGTTTTTTAGTCCCATAACTCTTCGAGTGTTCAATTTTAGTCCCAAAATTTTAACTTTTTTATTTTGGTTCCATATCTTATAGGGTTTGTCCCCTTTTAGTTCTTTTTTTGCCGAAAATACCAAAACGACGTAGTTTCCTGTCATGTGCCGGTCACATGTCGCCGGAGTTTGGGAATTTCCGATTTCATTGCTGATGTGGATGCCACCTAATTTTTTTATTTTATTTTATGTATTTATTTATATCCATGTCACTAATTCCACAATTAAAAAAAATCAAAAATTAATTAATACTTATTATGAATTATAATAGAAAATATTAAAATAATAATTGAATTAATTAAGTGAATTAATTAATTAAATTAAGTATTGGCTTCAATCGAAGCAAACGCTGCTTCCAATCGGCTGAACAGAGGGCGAGAAGCAGGGGCGGTTGCTTGGTGTCGTGTGAATTCCGGCGCGTTAAGAAGTTCCAGGAGCGACGGCGTTCCCTTCTTCTCCGACGGATGTAGAAAAAAGGCGTGGTGAGATGCTGTTTCGGGAACAGGGGCTTTGCTTCGACGAGTGACAGCGGCAATGAATTTGCAGTTTGTAGGTGTTATTGCAGCGAACAAGGATTCCCATGGCGTCCACCGGCGGCTGCTGCTTCTTGATTTCCAGCAAGGCTAGTTCGCTGGGATGGTGGTGGAGAGTCAGGGGCAGACTCCGGCAGTGGCTGAGGTGAGTTCCGTTGAGGACGGCTGTTCCTGCGTGAGGCGGCAATGAACCTTGCATACCCTAGTTTTGCTTTCGTCTGTGAGAAGAAGAAAAGGTTCCTCTTTCGTTATTTTCTAATAATTTGTTTTTAATTAAATTATTTCATTCAATTACTTAATTCAATTAATTCAATTATTATTTTAATATTTTCTATTATAATTCATAATTAATATTAATTAGTTTTAAAAAAATTTAATTGGGGAATTAGTGACATGGATATAAATAAATACATAAAATAAAATAAAATAAATTAGGTGGCATCCACGTCAGCAATGAAATCGAAAATTCCCAAACTCCGGCGACATGTGATTGGCACATGACATGAAACTATGTCGTTTTGGTATTTCCGACAAAAAAAGAACTAAAATTGGACAAACTCTATAAGATATGGGACCAAAATTAAAAAGTTATATTTTTTGGGACTAAAATTGGACACTCGAATAGTCATGGGACTAAAAAACTTTTTTTCTCTATATAATATTGTTGAAGGAAAATTTCATTTGATGCGATTTACCAATCTTACATGCATCACAAGAAACCATGTTATTTGACATTGAATCAAGAATACCACCACCACAAGGGTCTGAGATATTATTAGAGTCTTCCAAGTGATCCAGAACCAAGTTTATCATTTGAGATTGAATTAATTATGTTATCATTTGAGAAAAGAACATTGAGCAACATAAGTGACTAATTCCTAAAATCTTAAATTAAGCGACTTGTATTTATTGTGTAATTATTTAAAACATAATTTTTTTATTTTTCTAAAGTGTAATAGAATATTCTGTACATTGTACATGCATGGTTAATTTTTTAATATAATGTTAGAGTTGGTAGAAAGTTGAAAAAAAAAAGAGGGAGGAGAGAGCTCTACCTTAGAATTTGATTCAGGTACAAATATTCCTAGATAAGAGGAGTTTGGAGTTGAATCAGAATTCTGATGAACAGGGAAAGATTGTTGATGTACATTTTCCATTCAAATGAAACCTTATGTAAATTTGGCTGCAATATGTTTACAGTACCAAACAATTGATAATTACTTTCACTTCCCCTTAATTCTTTCCCTTAATGGAAAGAACTTTTGTGTTTCAACCTACGGAACATCTAAGGAGTTCAGGGATTGGGCTGTTTAGAGTAAGTCAGTTTTAGGGGAAATTACAGCTCGAAAGGCGAATGATGATTTGAGACAACTTTCCAAGAGAGTAATTTTATACTGACTACATAAATTAGGTGTGAAAAATTAGTCAGATTATGTGTAATCAAACTGGATTAGTATTAGTGGTTGAAGGCATTGGTTGTTGTTGTTGTTCTGATTGGTGTTGGTTAGCTTAAATGGTGAATGGTCTTCTAATATTGGTGGGTGTATTCAATTAATTAAAGGAAAGGTGTTTGTTTTAGAAGAATCCAGGTGGTGTTGAGGAACTCGCCTGCTGGAAGTCATCTGGTCTGATCAAATATCAACTGACCTGAGCCTTTGTCTGAGTCAGTTGATCTGATGGTAAATCAATTGAGTCCTGAAGTCATCTATACTAAAGGAAGTCGTCTGACCTATTAAAGAATGTCCAGCCGCAGTTGTTGAGGTCCATCTTCAAAAGTGTCCATTAATCTCCTAATCCCGTTGAATTTGAGCTATGGTCTGTAGTAAGTAGTGGAATAATAGTACACCAGTAGAGAACCTTTCATGGGGCACGATGGCAATGATATCCCTCAAGTAAACAATAGTCATTGCATCCGGCGAGCTCCACGCTACAAATCTGATGTTGCATGGAAGGCAATGGTCAAAATAAACTTGATAATACATTGGATGTTAGAATATGGATTAAATATAAGGCATCAACCAGTTGGTAATTAAAAATTATGTAACAAACGCTTAATCTTCACCAGATTCCATCCAGCAAGCGTTTATTATGTCCTTTGCTGTCCTTCACCTCCTCATGAACCGACACAAGTGAGATTTCAATTGGTCTTCGATCATCATTACGAGTCCTGCACGTGTAATTGTGTGCTCTCCCCTGCCCCTTTCGGCGTTCCACTTTTCGCACTTGTCACTCCATGATTATCGATAAGTTCCATGGTCTTAATAGTATCCACAAGACTCAAGTTTGGCCTTCTCGGACTTTGTTATTGAAAGCTTCACATGTGTGTCAGGGACCTTGCATCCTCGAGTGGGAAATGCCAATTCATTATATTGAACTTCCTAAGAGTGTCATTCTTCAGTTGACCCACTTCCCATTTTAGTATTCTGACCTCATCTTTTCCATTTTTTCAGCAAAATCATTGCTCAAATTTTGGATAGCAGTGTTGACCAAGCCCTTTAATTCAATTTTTCTAAGCTTCTTTCATTACTTTCCTTTGACAGAATCACATTCTTATCCTCTGAATTTTCTTCCTCATCACAGTCTCCATTAGATTAGATGAATATTTGTTGCTAGTTCATTAGTCAATCCCAAACTCTAAGCTAGACCATCTGGAGCCTCAACTGAACTCCTATTCTTCTCATCTATCTTTGGTACTGTTGGTTTCATTGTCCGAATCTCCTCTTGATTCATTTTTTGAGACTCCCTTGAACCAACTCTCCATGTCTTTCTCCATAGCAATGAGCTCCATAACCAATCTGTGTATCTGTCATTAATGAACAAAAACCTAGATAAATAATCTCAATCAATTCCAAAATGAAGGTCAATAATACAATTATTCTTAAGAGTATCTTTTTAATGTCAATGATCACTCACATCATCTGGCTTCAATTCCCTAAGAATCATCCGGCTTACAGCTTCACTCAAACATGAGAGATCCCATTTAAGAAAACATGGGAATGCACTAACTTAACTAAGATCAATAAGGTTGGTATGCTCGCTGTAAGCAATTAAAATTGATTGCCTAACATGTTAAAATAATTTATTATTAAGAATTTAGATAAATTTAATAATTCAATTAGGCCTCAAAAGCATAATAAATCTAATTGGGCCTCTAAAGTCCAATTAATTCTTCTGAATTTTTAAAGTCATCAAGTCCGATCTTTAAAAAGCCCAAGAAATAAAAAATATCCATGAAGATTATCAAATCTTCACAAATATCCTTGAAAATTATCAAATCTTCACAAATATCCTTAAAATCAGAGATATTATGGAAATATTCCCAAATCATATCTTCCGGCCCATCAAATCTGGCCTACAAATCTAGAATTCTACACCTATAAATAGGGTCTCATTCTAGTCATTTTCATTCACAACATCTACAACGAGGAGTCAAGAAGATCAAGAGCTTGGGAAGAAGCATCAAGATGCAAGACTTCAAGCATCCTTGAAGATTCAAAGGCGTTCTTCACGATCTTTAAGAGCGTTCTTCGAGTTCTTCATCAACATCGGTGTTCGATTCGAGAAACACGGCGCGAAGACCCTCCAATCAACGACCGTCCACAAATACACAACATTCACAACATCTACAACGAGTAGTCAAGAAGATCAAGAGCTTGGGAAGAAGCATCAAGATCCAAGAATTCAAGCATCCTTGAAGATTCGAAGGCGTTCTTCACGATCTTCAAGAGCATTCTTTGAGTTCTTCATCAACATCGGCGTTCGATTCGAGAAACACGGCGCGAAGCCCCTCCAATCAGCGACCATCCACAAATACACAACATTCACAACAACAAATTAAGAAGATCGGAGCTTTGGGAGAAGCATCAAGATCCAAGACTTCGGGCATCTTCGAAGATTCAAAGGCGTTCTTCACGATCTACAAGAGTGTTCTTCGAGTTCTTCATCAACAAGGCGTTTTGATTCGAAATTACGGTGTGAAGCCTCCGGTCAACGTTCTTCATCAACATCGGCGTTGATTAGAGAAATACGGCATGGAGCCCCTCCGATCAACGTTCAACAACAAGTCCTCAACCGCAATCAACACCACTCACCTACGGCGACATCAACACAGTAAGTTCAAAGGTGAATACTCAACAAAGCCCTTGCATAAGGCAATATCAATTTGATATAAGGCTTGACGCCCTCAAATTAATATCAACTTCAACATCAAAGCGGACTCAATTCTGGAAATCAACAAAGTCCTTCCGTAAGGCAGCGTTAATTCGAAATAAGGCTCAACGCCCTCGAATTAACGTCCAACTCCAAAGTCAACTCTAGACCAGTTCAGACAAATCAACAAAATCCTTTTATGAGGCAACTTTAATTCGAAACAAGGCTCAATGCCCTCGAATTAACGTCCAACTCCAAAGATAACCTCGGACTTAACTCCAAGAAATCCGCAAATCAAGTCGAAGACCAAGTCAAGACATGAAGAGAAGAATCAGAGGAATTCATAGAGATTGAACCCGAAACAATCTCATTGATTTCTTTATATTCAACATATTCTTTGTAATTTCAATTTTCACTTTATTAATAAATAGTTATTAATATTTGTGAAGAAAATTCGCAGGTTACAATTTTGGCACGCCCGGTGGGACTACTCTACCTCTCATCTCCTCTCTTCAAAGAATTCAAGCATTCAACTTGACTCCGATCAAGATCAAGACCGTGAGAATCGTTGACGCGGGAATGACTCCATTCAAAGTTCAACTCAAGAGGACCGAAGACTCTCCTCCAAAGATTCAAGCTTCCAAAGTGACGCCTTTCAAGATCAAGCTTGTGCGGACTATTGAAGCATCTCCAATTGCGGACTACGAGAATGTGAATGTCATCACTAGGAGTATGTCAAAGGACTCACAATCATTCACCTCTTCCATCAATACTGTTGAGGAAGATTTTCCGCATGCCGCCGCAAGCGATGAGAATATCTCGGCAAACTCAATTCCCCGTTCCGGATCAAGTTCATCATCAGCCCCTAGTGTTGCCGAGGTGATGACAACAAATGCAACAACCGTTGAAGAGCAACTAGCGAGTTTGGTTCAAGCTATACAAGAATTCAAGACACATATCAAAGAACAAGATGCTAAGATCGCTCAGCTCATAGGCAACACCACCAAGCCCGAGTCAAGTCGCACTAAGGGAAAAGAAGTCTTAGAGCAAGACGAAGATGAAGGGTTTATTGAACGACTATCAACGGAACGCGGTTCAATATCAAAAGAGCTTCATGTCACTCCAGAAGGGCTAGTCTCAGTCGATCAAATAAGAGAAGTTATACTTAAGACAATGAAAGACAAGATCGAAGAGGACTCCAAATCTTCCTTCACGGTGAGCAAGCCCTACAAAAAAAGAATCGATAACTTGAAGATGCCAGTGAGCTACCAACCTCCCAAGTTCCAACAGTTTGACTGCAAGGGTAATCTAAGACAACCCATCGCTCACTTTGTGGGGACTTGCAACAATGCGAGCACATATGGAGACTACTTGGTGAAGCAGTTCGTGCGCTCTTTGAAGGGAAATGCTTTTGAGTGGTACGTTGACTTAGGAGGCAACTCGATTGATAGTTGGGAGCAAATGGAGCAAGAGTTTCTTAGCCGATTCTACAGCACCCAAAGGACGGTTAGCATGGTTGAATTGACAAACACTCGCCAATGGAATGAAGATTCAGTGATCGATTACATCAACCGATGGAGAAACTTGAGCCTTAATTGCAAAGACAGATTGTCCGAAGCTTCAGCAATCGA
Organism: Prunella vulgaris; assembly: GCA_026898435.1. NCBI lineage: Eukaryota > Viridiplantae > Streptophyta > Magnoliopsida > Lamiales > Lamiaceae > Prunella > Prunella vulgaris. The sequence goes on from JAPKLY010000206.1 coordinate 482,806, forward strand.
GATGTGCATTCAAGGGATGCAATGGGGGACTTCGATACATCCTCCAAGCCATTCAACCAAGATCATTCGAGGAGTTGGCTACCAAAGCTCATGATATGGAGATTAGCATGCAAAGTAGCGGGGTTGATGGTCCACCAACTCAAGAGTTTCGCAAATTCAATGACAAGCAAGAAGTCAACAATGGGGGCAAGTCAATGCCCGTGACTGCTGCAACAATTAAGTTTCGAAGAGTGGAAAGTGGCGCAAGCGATAAAGAGAAGAGTGTTATCCAAGGTAACATGTCGCGAAGGCCAACTTTAGAAGAGAGGCAATAAAAGCAATATCCTTTCCTAGACTCTGATGTTCCCGGCATCTTCGATGACTTAATCAAGGTAAAACTTATTGAGCTACCGGATGCAAAGAGGCCGGATGAAGTTGGACGCATGGAAGATCCCAAGTATTGCAAGTATCATCGGATGGTGGGACACCCAATTCAAGATTGTTTCGTATTCAAGGACATAGTCATGCGACTAGCCAAACAAGGAAAGATTATCTTAGAAGAAAGCAAGACTACTGCTGATGTCCTCTCGGTGGAGAATAACAAAGCTTCATACCAAGCTATTGACGAGGAAAGCAATGAGTCATGCTAGTCGGATGATAAATACGATGATCATTCAGCAGATGTGATCTTCAGATGATGATCTACTACTTGGTTCACAATCTCATAACCGGCCACTGTTCGTGACGGGCTACACATTGCAACAAAAGGTGAATGGAATTCTGATCGATGGAGGTTCGGGAGTAAACATACTGCCTCTAAAGATAATGACAAAGTTAGGAGTCTCAACAGATGAACTCGCGAAAAGTCGCTTGATGATCCAAGGATTCAACTTAGAAGGGCAAAGAGCTCTCGGCACGATCACACTATATTTGCTGATTGATGATATGACTTCGGCCGCGTTTTTCTTCCATGTCATAGATGCGAGGACATCATACAACATGCTCTTGGGTCGTCCATAGCTACACAGATATGGCGTGATACCCTCTACACTACATCAATGCTTCAAGTACCGCGATGGCGATATGATAAAGACAGTGTTTGGTGATGATAAACCCTTTACCGAAGCGGAGTCATACTTTGCGGATGCTAAGTACTTTTGTAAAAGTACAAAGTCTATGAAAGTTGAAGACGATTCTTCAAAGGAAGCGATAAAGAACAAGCAAGATGGAAAATGTGAGGCTTCTTCCGGCACCGACAAGGGCAAACAACTTTGTGAAGATGATGAAGCGTTAGAAGAATTAATTCTTCCCTTGACCAAGCTTAATAGCGTAAAGAAACCTTCTTCACAACCACTCAAAGGATTCGCACGTCCCGTCCGAGGAGCTAGGACCGAAGATGGAGATATTTTGAAGCCGTAATCATGGGGGCATATGGTCCTCCAGCCTTCAGTCTTCTTGTCAGAGCTAGATACGATCCGCAAGGGAACAAGGCATCAAAAGAGTCACATCATGAAGCATCTAAGAAGTTGGAATCCGCTCCAAGAGTACCAAGAAGAGGTGGTCTCACCATCAAGAGCACGAGGTTTGGCTTGGGGTATACCGCCCAAAGTCCCGTACGCATCGCCATTAAGAGAGCAAGTGCAAATCAAATCATAGATGAAGAAGTCCCATCAATGGAAGAGTCATCTGATGAGGATAAGAGAAGAATGAAATGAACATCTGCTTTTGAAAGATTGGGAAATAAGCGCCAAAGATCTGGAACAGTCTTCGAAAGATTAGGACCGCAAGGGAGACTTAAACATCGAAAGTCGGCAGCTGTTTTCGAGAGGTTGGGGCCACTCAAAGTGAGGCATAAAAAGAAACAAGAGTTGTTGAAACTTCAAACTCCCAAAAGCTCTGAAGTCGAGTTCCATCCCGTATGACGCGGCAAACTCACTTGATTGCATCTTGTGGAGAAACTTTGACAGCGAAGGTACAAATAATAATCTACACCAAGACCAATGAAGATGGAGAAGACGTGGTCTCATCTAACATCATCAACACTCGCATAGTCCAACAGCCAACTCTCCGAGATAGGGAAAACATTCCACAAAGAAGAATAGCTCTCATGATAAAAAATATGAACATCACCGAAGTGAACAACATGCAAATGATCCTAATTAGAAGAAGGGGAGGTCAAGTCAGAACTCATGTGGATTTTAAAGGAGAATCCAATGAAGAGTCTGCTACAACAAATCACATCACCACATATGAAGATGCTCAAAATTTGAAAGAAGTTTACACAAATGGCGCATGCAAGATCTACGAAGAGGGTGCGACCGTTAATCCCATAAATGGGAAAACTCGCATACGCTGCTATGCGTAAATCAAAGAATGCTCCTTGACGCACGAGCCTAAACTGCACGATGCTCCTGCATGAGCCTAAACTGCATGTTGCTCCTTGACGCACGAGCTTAAACAACACGATTCTCCTTGACGCACGAGCCTAAACTGCATGTTGCTCCTGGTCCGCATGAGGATATACTGTGTACGACAACCACAAAAGATGATTACATGTGGTTAAACTGTTAACTTATCCCACTAAAGGTGTTTAAGTAGTTAAATAACACCGTACTGCGACTATGGTAGTAAAATGTATACGTCCCTCCTGGCCCGCATGAGGTTAAACTGTGTACGGCTCCCCCCAAAACCAAATCAAGTTTCCCATTTGAACTACGTTTTGACTTGATCCTCTTTTAAGAGGTACGTAGGCAGCTTAGAAATCATTCTAAGTTCAGTCATAACTCAAGATCATCTTATCAAGTTTGAAGTGTACAAGATATGAACAACTGTCGAAGATTCATAAGTGAAGACTCAAT
>JAPKLY010000206.1:486426-566726 GCA_026898435.1 Prunella vulgaris
ATGAACAACTGTCGAAGATTCATAAGTGAAGACTCAATCATAACTCATGATCATCTTATCAAGTTTGAAACATACAAGAGATGAACAAGTGTCGAAGATTCATAAGTGAAGTTTCGCAATTCATCCTCACAAAAAATGCACGAGAACGAAATGCGAGGGGGGCAATTTGTAAGGAATTAAAATTGATTGCCAAAATAAAAAAATAACATGTTAAAATAATTTATTATTAGGAATTTTAGATAAATTTAATTCTTAAATAATAAATTAATTTGGGCCTTAAAAGCCTAATAATTCAATTGGGCCTCAAAAGCCTAATAAATCAAATTGGGCCTCTAAAGTCCAAGTAATTCTTCTGAATTTTTAAAGTCATCAAGTCCGATCTTTAAAAAGCCCAAGAAATCAAATCTTCACAAATATCCATGAAGATTATCAAATCTTCACAAATATCCTTGAACATTATCAAATCTTCACAAATATCCTTGAAATCTGAGATATTTTGGAAATATTCCAAAATCATATCTTCCTACCCATCAAATCTGACCTACAAATCTAGAATTCTACACCTATAAATTGGGTCTCATTCTAGTCATTTTCATTCACAACATTCACAACATCTACAATGAGGAGTCAAGAAGATCAAGAGCTTGGGAAGAAGCATCAAGATTCAAGACTTCAAGCATCCTTGAAGATTCAAAGGCGTTCTTCACCATCTTTAAGAGCATTCTTCGAGTTCTTCATCAACATCGGCGTTCGATTCGAGAAACACGGCTCAAAGACCCTCCAATCAACGACCGTCCACAAATACACAACATTCACAACATCTACAACGAGGAGTCAAGAAGATCAAGAGCTTGGGAAGAAGCATCAAGATACAAGATTTCAAGCATCCTTGATGATTCAAAGTTGTTCTTCACAATTTTCAAGAGCGTTCTTGGAGTTCTTCATCAACATCGGCGTTCGATTCGAGAAACACGGTGCGAAGCCCCTCCAATCAACGACCGTCCACAAATGCACAACATTCACAACAACAAATTAAGAAGATCGGAGCTTTGGGAGAAGCATCAAGATCCAAGACCTCGGGCATCTTCGAAGATTCAAAGGCGTTCTTCATGATCTACAAGAGCGTTCTTTGAGTTCTTCATCAACAAGTTATTTTGATTCGAGATTACGGTGCGAAGCCTCCGGTCAACGTTCTTCATCAACATCGGCGTTCAATTAGAAAAATACGGCGTGGAGCCCCTCCGATCAACGTTCAACAACAAGTCCTCAACGGCAATCAACACCACTCACCTACGACGACATCAACATAGAAAGTTCAAAGGTGAATACTCAACAATGCCCTTGCATAAGGCAATATTAATTTGAAATAAGGCTTGACGCCCTCAAATTAATATCAACTTCAACATCAAAGCGGACTCAACTCCGGCAATCAACAAAGTCCTTCCATAAGGTAGCGTTAATTCGAAATAAGGCTCAACGCCCTCGAATTAACGTCCAACTCCAAAGTCAACTCTAGACCAGTTCCGACAAATCAACAAAGTTCTTTTATAAGGCAACATTAATTCGAAACAAGGCTCAACGCCCTCGAATTAACGTCCAACTCCAAAGTCAACCTCGGACTTAACTCCGAAAAATCCACAAATCAAGTCGAAGACCAAGTCAAGACACAAAGAGAAGAATCAGAGGAATTCATAGAGATTGAACCCGAAACAATCGCATTGATTTCTTTATATTCAACTTATTCTTTGTAATTTCAATTTTCACTTTATTAATAAATAGTTATTAATATTTGTGAAGAAAATTCGCAGGTTACACTCGCAAAGCCAGAACTTTATTTTCGGGGCGCAGAGCAAAAATATAGTTGTATGAAAAAAGAAAAGAAGCTATAATTAGTCAAAAGATTATAATTCAAAGTTATAACACATAAACTAGAAAATAAAAGAGTAGGTCTCTTGTGCACCAGTTACATCGTGCAACTCAAGTATATTTTTAAACAGTTACACTATTTATTATTGAAAAGTTACACAAATTATTACTGAAAAATTACACTATTAAAGATATACTTTTCAGTAATAATATGTGTAACTTTTCAGTAGTATTTTGTGTAACTTTTTAAAAATAAACTTGAGTTGCACAGTGTAACTGGTGCATATAAAGTTTTTATGGTTTGTTTTGTTTTTTGTTTAATTTGAAGTTAACCAAATTTTATAATAATTTATTTTTAATTTTTCAGATTAACTCCATTATTTTTGTTGATTAGATGGGCTTTACCTGTATGATATCTTGCGTAAGAGTTAATACAGATAAATTATTTGAAGTTAATTAATACCGTAAGAGTCGGCCCACTAATTTTATTAGTGTTCACTTTTACTAAAAAAGAATTTAAAATTTCAAATCTCATCTCATAATTATTTGGATTACCTAATTTTGATCCAATTTTAATAATATCAATTTTCCTTTGATGCTATAGATCTCAAACCCAATTTTATTTTGTGCAATTTATAATTGAAAAGGTGTATATAATATTACAAATTTTTCACCAAAGAGAATGAATTGAGAAGTATGAATTGTTTGAATAAAAAATACTACAAATCATCCTCACCATAAACAAATTCCACACTGATATGTTCATTTACATGGCAAACTAGATAATACTATATTAACTCAGACGGGTCACTGCCTCTTCCAAATCTAATACGCAGGATAAATCTCCCTCACACATGTATCAAACACCCAATCATCTCCTATCCTTACTAGAATTACAATTCAGAAATAAATTTCAAGTTACAACAATTCTAAACGAAATATGAAGTTTAGTCGGCCTCTTAACTTGATACCGATTCCAAACTCTCAATTTTAGTTCCTCTAAGTAGTTCCAAAGTTTTTGACTGCCTCTTTCAAATGTGCAAGAGAATGCACTATTCTGACTTCTCCCATTATCTGCTACAGATCAATTGAAAAATAACCATTTCCCCTCTTTTTAATCTGTGCAAAAAGGAGGCGCCATAATGAAAGAGGGCATGTACTCTTCTCCCAAGTCATCCACGTGAATCATGATTGGGTAAATGAAGGTACACCGTATATGTGCAAATGTATGCAATTGTGAATATATAAGTCCATCTGCCAAAATTTGATCCCATAATTAAAAATTAAAGCAATGGAAAAATACAACCTAATAAAAAACTAACGAAAAAAATCTGAGGAAAAATCAATGAATAAATTAGAGATTATTACATCTATAGTCTTTTTTCCATGCTGAATTACATCTACGGCCTTTGCTTTTTTTAAATACCAACTAAGGCCTTTTTTCGGGAAAAATGTTTTTGTAGGACCGTAATTATAGGGTAGTTGGAAAAGTAGGACAATATATTTTCGGGGTTGGAAAAGTAGGACAATATGTTTTCAAGCTTGGAAAAGTAGGACAATATGTTTTCAGGCTTGGAAAAGTAGGACAATAACTTTGGAAAAGTAGGAAAAGTAGGACAATAACTTTAGAAAATTAGGAAAAGTAGGACAATAACTTTCGGAAAAGTAGGACAATAACTTTGAAAAATTGGCCTAGATTTACAACTTTTCAAAGTTATTGTCCTACTTTTCCAAAGTTATTGTCCTACTTTTCCAAGCTTGAAAACATATTGTCCTACTTTTCCAAGCTTGAAAACATATTGTCCTACTTTTCCAACCTCGAAAACATATTGTCCTTAAATTCCAACTACCCTATAATTACGGTCCTAAAAAAACATTTTTCCCGCCTTTTTTCCATACATATACCCTTCATTTTTTAATTTAATTACGACAATGCCATCTATTTCTCTTACCAAAACGTCCCATACAGCTGTAACCATCAAATCAATTATTATTACCCTGACAGACAGCTGTACCCATCTGATAAACACTATTAGAATTGGAAATGGCCTTTCTCTCTCATAACATTCTCTCCCCTCTCTCTAAATTCTCTCTCATTTGGCTGTGAAATGAGCGATGGGACGGTAGTATGATGACTGTCAGGGGCAACTATGGAGGATTCCGGCGGAGTGGCGAGCGAGAAGCAGGGGCATCTATGGAGGATTCCTGCGGCTTTTCCAATTTCCGGCGAGTTTCATGCTGGGATGTGAACAGGCTGCTATGGAGGATTTCCTGCGAGGCTTCGCTGCTTTTCCGGCAAGTTTCTCCATCCGGGTCGGTGAGTTTCTCTCGATTTTCATATGGGTTTTTCTAAATCTCTGTTATTTCCTACTTATTTCGATGTTCTGTGAATTTTGAGGATTGCAGTCTGGAGTCTGTATGTTTCTTGTGTTGATTTTTATATTTGCTTGTAATGTTGAGTTTATTTTTCCTTGAGACCAGGCCTTGATTTTTGTTGATTTTTTTCAGTTTGTTTTGGATATAGAAGTTTGTCAAATCTGGTGATGTAAGTGAAGTGAAGTTTCTTCGGTCATGCTGCTCTGCTTGATTGTGCTCTTGGGGAGGAGAAGTTGAATTTTTAAAATTCATCTCGAGGGAAGATAAGAAAAAATGTGTACCATTCACGTTTTTTAGAAAATCCAAAAGGGCAGAAATCTTGCAGAAGCAATATCCGGAGTTTCAACCGTTGGATCGAGCTGAAATTTTGTCAGCACGTTCGGAACTTGTGGAATTACATTCTAAACGGTGGAGATCTTATTTGGAGGTCTATATTGATGGGAATAGGCTGCGAACAGAAGTTCTATTTTTGGGCGATTCACTTCTGCGCAGTTGAGGTAAAAAGGTCGATTCTCACAAACCAACCGTTGGATCGAGCTGTAATTTGGACAGAACGTTTAGGACACATAGGGGTTGATTCTGGATGGTGGACATCAGGTTTGGATTTTCCGAGAGTTGTGAACAGTAGTCTCCAGTTGGTGTTTGTTTGGTGAGGACGTTTAGAGGTATCAATTGATGTTTACTAGTTCTTTTGAGTTCCTAATTAATATTGGGTGAAGTTTATCAAGACTTCTCTGTTCTCTTTTCTTGTAATTTTTTCTTGATCTTGTTATTGTGGATTATTTAGGTCCAAAAATTGAAGAATCCAACTATAGATGAATTCCACAAAGTCTTGTGTACTTACAAGGAAAACAGTTTCCTAATGACGAAGTTGGGCCAATCTATTGGGGAGGAATAGAGTTATCCTCTCCTGAAGCTATTTCTGGTCTTTTTGGCTCCACATTGCCAACTACAGTAGGTTACTCTTTCCAATAAGTGTTGTGCGAACAGAGGAGTGGACGACGGGCTGTTGCGTGAACGGCTAGACGTGGTCTCGAATTTTGTTGTTGAAGAATTAAGTATTTGCAGGAAAGAGGAGGAGGGTTCTTAGATATATTTCCAATTTGGAAATTTTTATTTGTATTATGTGTTACACGTTTAATATGTATTATTTGTATTAGTGTTTGTTTTTGGGTAATTATGTGTGGTTTCTGGTTGTTATCTGAGTGGATGCTGAGATTTGTTGTTGTTGTCAGAATTGACTAAGGATGAGCTGCTGCTGTTTAAGGGGTTGAGTAATGAATCAGAGCATACTAATCCAAAGGAGGATTCTTGGGATGTTGTAGTATTTTGGTGTTTGTCTTGGAGACACTTTTGGAGATGTCATCGAGACAAGAGTTGTATGCTGCTGGTATGCCCTATTTGCATCCACAACACTCCTGTTTAAACAATAAACCATCACCAACAAAATCCCATGTGACAAAATCGAAAGATTTGATTGGAATTAATATATACATTATGTGTTACATATTTGTGTGGATTTATTTTCTTCACCCAATAGTACCATAAATAACTCAATGGTACACTTGTAATTCACCGAAAAAGAGACTGGCCGGAAATTTATCCGTCCAGAAAATTCGAAAAAAGGCTACAATAATAACTATGGTAGATTAATTAGGTCAATGGTACAAAAATTAGGTCAATGGTACACAAATATATTGTACCAGTAGTCATCGGCAATAAGTAATTATGAGCTGTGATGTGAACAATGTACGATTTGATGTGAACAGTGCAAGATGTGACTTGAACAGTGCAAGATCTGACATGAATAGTGCAACATCATCATTCGAGGTACACATATATGTACTATAGTACACCATTATACTCGCCGGTACACAATTATAGGTGTAAAAGGCTATATTTGGCCCTAGTTGTATTTTTAAAATATAGGTAGCCATAGTTGCAGTATTACTACATAATTTGGCCTTCAATGTAAGTGACCCAATAAATTAATTAAAATGCAAAATAAAAAAGTTACAATAGTGAGATCAATCTCTTTCCATACCTGAAAAGATGAATAAATTGATATATCCAATGAAATGTATCTTTGGATCCATTTTTGTGTTAATCATCAGGTCTGCGCCCAAAACCATTGGATCCATTAGTTCACTCTTAAAATAAATTGTGGATCCACAAAATCCAATTAATGTTACATGAAATTTAAGCCTCCATGATAATTAGGAGAAAATATAAAAAAAATAAATGTATAAAAGGAAATAAAAAACAGGATTGGCGTGGAGAGATGGGAATGCACCTGAGAAGATGAATTGAAATCAAGGCCGTCCATGGGATTAGATCTAATCTGAATTGCAGTGGACGATGCAAATCTGTTTATAACATGAAAAGCTTTAGAGAAAACGTAAACAAATACAACATGATGAAAGAAGCCAAATCACGAGATTAAAAATCAAAACTAATGATATATATATCTATGTACCTCACACTTCAGCATAAAGACTCGATCGAATAGCAGGAAAACTTTTTTACTAACGGAATGGGGGAAATATGGATCTTGGGCGAACGGAAAGGAGGCGCTGATGGTGAAAAGTTAGGGTTTCTGCCACTTTTTATAGGAAGGTAGTTGCACTTGTTTGTGGATTTCTGAAATTTAGAGGCATATTTTTAATTTGGAATAAATTGAGGGTTGTAGACGAAAATTTTGAAAATCAAAGGGACGCAATTGCAAATTAATATATATAGTAACAGATGAAACAAAATCAGAAGGTCATTAATTAAGTTTAATTATTTGTAATTTACTTGTATACAGCAAATTATTCACACACATAAATCATAACTCAAAATCCACATAAAAATATATATAGAAAATTAAATTAAATAATATAGAGAAAATAACCTTCATCCAATTTTTTATTTATTCCCCACCATAAATACAGACGGTAATGAACAAGTCAACAGTAGTACTAGGCTCAACAACTACCTAGGCAATGAGCAATTTTATTTATAAATCTTAAGAATTACTATAAACGAAATTTCAAAGCTTAGACAAGGGCATAGCTAGGCAAATGACAATTGAGACTGAATCTGAGAATATCTATGCCACATTGACTCTGAATATGAGGATCCAAATTTAGAGACAAGGACAATAATAGGGCTCGGGTCATTTTGAGCTGATTGATAAATATGAATTTGAGTCCCTATAAGTGTAGTTCTTGATGACCAAAAAAATTAATTAATTGGAATATTCTATATTAATGAGTTTTTGAGTCTAGTGAACTGTGAAATAAGTCATTATTCATAAAAACATTAGAATTTTCCTCATTGAATCCCAATTTATCATTTCACTCAATCATCACAATTTTCACAAGCAAATAAAAAAAACACAAATCAAATCCGCAATAAATTAAATTTTCTAAAAGTAAAACTAAACTTTCCACTCACAATTACACTATTACATGAACACTAGGCAAACAAACCAAATACGATTTATAAAAAAATGAATAAATAATTAAACCAAATGAAATCTACCAGATCTGGCATTTTGCAACAAACCAAATGAGATTAAAAAATATATAATAAGAGCTATCTTAACCAAAGTTGAAAGACAAGGGAAGCAAAGCTTGACCATATTTATGGAAAAATAATTTCAAATAAATAATTTCCAATCAATGTATGTGGTGATATGAGTTATAATTAAGTTGTGGTTGTCTATAATTTCAATGTAATTATTTTTGTTGTAATAATTTCATTATTTTTACGCTAAATTCCGTCGCCGTCAAAATATTTTGGCATGCATTAAATTTTAATATGTGACGGTACCATAGAATTCACGTAAAGGGTCCAATTAGAATTTATGAACTACAAGTGAACTATTAGACTCAAAATTCAAATAAGTTTATTTTTATTCAATTTAAGTCTACAATATTCACGTTACTAATTAATTTTATTGCAGCCAACCACACTTCAATTTGAAATAGTCCGACTAGGATTTTCTATTCCCTATATTCTCTGTCCACTCTAAGTCTTTCTTTTTCTCTCTGGAACAATTGAGCCAACGATTGCCTGAAATAGTACGACACCCACCACGTCTACTACCACGATCGCTGCACCTCGTTCACGGTGCTCCGATGATGGGGGCCATCGACGGGGGATTTCTCAAATGGGGACCGTACGGAAGGCGGAAAAATGAGAGCGCCGGAGAGTGGAGCCTGTTCTTAGTTGCTGTGGAAATTGCTCTAAATTCTTGTTTGCTTAAATTACTAATGTTATAGGATTTTTTTTGTAATTTTTTACACGTAGTGAATTATTTGAGTTTATTTGTAGACAAATTAATTTTATTGCAATTTTATATGAAAATTGAGTTGGGAGGATTTAATTGATGAATTATTAATTAGACACCAACATTGTGATTAATTTGACTAATTATGTGAATTGGAAAACCATAGTTATTGCTTATAATTTTCGGTACAAAATTATTAAACTGTGGCCCATGATTGCTGATTCAATTTGATGGCAGCTTTATATTTGGACTTATTCAGAATTAAGAAAATCACGTGGCCATTTTTCCTCAACTCCACCCACTACAATCTGCCATTATTCAACAACCATCTTCACCAACCACAATCCACCAATGGGAGCCAAGACCCCACGGAAAATCACAACAAACACAACATTAATGAATTATTTACCATTAAATTCAAAATTTGGATTATTTTTTCTCGATGGTCAATTTCACACGAATAATTATGATAAGTTCCAAATGATGTACAACATATGGTCCAATAATTATAACAAATTATGGGACCAATTTTTTTTATAAATATATTACTTTGAATAATCAAGTAATATTATTTAAGAAATTTTTTTTGTATCCTTTAAAATTTTCTATTTTTGGCCTTCATCCAATTAACTTTTGAATTTGGAAATGTCTTTTAATTTGCACATATTATACATTTTAGCCATATTATCTGCGACTGTTATTTCACTTTTCTCAGACTTAAATTAGGCCTCATCAAAAAATTTGGAATTAAATTTTATAAAAAGTTAATTTTAGAATTAAAATTGGTTCTTATTAAAAAAATTTGGACTAAATCTGATAAAAGTTAATTTTGAGATTAAATCTAATGATATCTAATTTGTAGATAATATCATTAATGAGAATAAAGTACATTTAAATGTTTTCATTTATTTTACTAATAATTTTTTTATATTTACATTTTTCTTTGTTTTTATCTTTATCTTTAACTTAGTGTTTATCTTTTTTAATGTTAAACTTTATCCAAGTGGGTATATATATAGCCAACTTTTTCAATTTATTTCACTAATAAATTTTTTAGGGATTAAAGTTTTTGTAGTCCTACAACTTGTCACAAATTTGAATTTGATCCATATTAATTATACATTTTGATATTAGTCCTATAAGTTTGAAAATATTTTTATTTTGGTCCTTTCACGAACTTACATGATCAAAATCTTTTGATTTTGATCATGTAAGTTGGTGAAAGGACAAAAATCAAAATATTTTCAAACTTACAGAATTAATATCAAAATGTGTAATCCAAAGGACCAAATTCAAAATCAAGACAAGTTATTGAACTTATAAATCTTTAATCCCAATATTTTATATTTACATTTTTCTTTGTTTTTATCTATATCTTTAACTTAGTGTTTATCTTCTGTAAAGATAAACTTTAGCCAAGTGGGTATATATACTAAATATAGCCAACTTTTTCAATTTATTTTACTAATAAATTTTTTATATTTTCTGTTTTCTTTGTTTTAATTATCTTTATCTTTAACATAATGTTTATCTAATGTAAAGATAAACTTTAGCCAGGCAGGTATATATACTTAAATATAGCCAAAATTTTCAATTTTTCAGATTAGCCCTCAATTTAATAAAAATTAGGAAAATGCCTCGATGCTTCTAGAAGCAGTAAGTCCTAACTATAAAAGGAGCACGTCTGAAACCATACAGCATCACTTGAGTTTCAACAAATCTAAATATGATTGAAGGTGCATATCTTTGTTTTCTTTTTTTATTTTTAATCTCATGATTTGGTTTGTTTACTCCAAATTGATCAATGCTCTTCCTAGAGATTTGAATTGAATGGATTTTGTTTTGTAGATGTGACTGAAGAGAAATCTGTGTTTGAAAGAGGTTTTGTTATTCCCTTAGATACATCAATTCTCAGGTTAGATCCCATTAATGTCTCGTGCTGTTAATACTTCTTTTCTTGATTTATCCCCTTTAATTTCTACTTGTCTTGCCAGATTTATGATCCAATGTTTCTTCTTTTATTTAGATATCAAAACCAATTTTATTTTGTGCAACTTCAATTCCATAAAATCGTAGACCTTGATTTTGTCATGGTTAACTTTAGTAGTAATTTGATTTTGATGTGCAGTGTGGAGGATATGAAAGAAAAGGATTCCAATATTAGAAGGACCAGATCTGCATCATCAAATCCCAAGGTTTGTTTTCCATTTTCCTCTCTAGTCATTCCTGATTGAAGTTAGTGTGAGAAATTCATAACCAAATAGTGTGAGATTATAATTCTAAGCAATACATATCATGTGATTGACTAACAAAATGGCTGTAATTCTAAGCAATATATTGTGTGAGAAATTCATCACCAAATTCGGAATTTATCAAGGATAGTTGCTGTATTTTAATTATAAACCCTCTAACTTGTTTGGGATGTTGTATCGTATTATATGATCATGTTCACCTCTTATACTTTTTAATATATTATTGTTTGTTTGACGATTTTTTTTTTGTTACATTTATATCACAACTAGCCATTTGTTGATTCCTATTATAATGGTTCATTAGTTCTTGAAAATAGATAGTTTTTTTAATATATTCTATGTCTTCCCTAATTTAAAACTCACTTCTCTACATCTTTTGTCTTCATCAAGGTTTTTCCTGTTGCCTAAAATATGGAAACATATTGGGAAGTCCTTAGCCAACTAATCTTGGTTGTGGGAGGATGATGCTGCATTCGATAAGTCATTTTACATTTCATTTTATTTTTCAATGAACCTTCTGAAGTTCAGATGTATAGTCTAAAGGAAAATTAGTAAAAAATATATATATATATGCTTCTTTTTTATATTTTTCTTGTTTATGTAAAAAGGATGAGTTGTTGGATAATATATCTCTATGAGTTTTATTCATGCAGATTTTTTTAAGGAAAAAAATTATTAAATATAATTGAGTAAAAGGGGCTGAAACAACAAACAACAATCTATTTATTTACTCTAAATCATTTCCACAATCTGACGCAATTCAAATCAAAATATGCAAGCAATACTATTTTTTTTAAGAACCAAACATTATTAATTTGAGCAAAAGAATTGCACTAATGTGTATAACACACACCATCCAAACCTAACATTTTGATACAAACATGTGATTCCTTGAGCCAGTTGATTTCTATAACATTGAATATTAAGTTGATTCTTGTCTCCCTGATTACCATATCATCCCAAGTCATAATGTTTTCAAGGTTTCCTTATATTTTTGTTTAATCATCCCATAATATTATTAAAAATGGATGGTTGCTGAATTGTTTTCCATAATGTTTTCCACGTAATTTGCAACATTATTATATTTATTTACGCTAAGTCATTTTCACAATCTACCACAACTCAAATCAAAATATTTTTCCAAATGATCTCATTATAAAGCTTACATACCCCCACATAAACCCAAATAATATGTTGTCCCAAAAAAATATCTTTAATTTTTCAATGTTTTGAACCTCCATTACTATAAACATCCAGCAATAAATTGTGTATGATACAAATGATACAAGTAAATACATCTTATGATATAAGTTTCATGCTATAAAACTTGTTCATAGGAAAAGTATGACTCTGTCATGATAATTTAATTCAACATTGTAAATTTACGACATAATGTTGTCGCAAAATTGTGCCTTTGATTATAGATGAATTTCCCGTCGTAAAACTCATTTTAAAACAACGATTTTCATCCATTAATTTGTAACATTTTTATATGCGTTGAAAATTTTATTGCTAAAAAATAAACTAAATTTCATAGAATCTCCCCATTGTGTAAGTTTTCTCAAAATACATATCTCCATTCCAACACAATATTCCAAAAATGGTAAAGTACATTTTCAAGTGTTCATTGCTATCAGAATTTCTCTACTAATTATTTGGCACCACCACATTTATTTCAACAAATATTTTAGTATTTTTACCGTTTAAATCCCTTGTTTTAATATAATTTTATATTTATAAAAATAAAAATTGATTCATGAGTTGAATTGTTCTGATGGATATTTGGTGAACTTTAATTGGTTTTTGTGGCAATGAATTGTTTTTTAAATACATGGATATAAACGTGTCGTTCCTTTATTATGAAATACATATTTTGTTTCTTATTTTATTTCTTATCTTTTAATTAAATTATATAATTATTATACAATTATTATTTATAAAATAAACATATATACATTATTCATTTTATTTAAGATTATTTATTAGTATTACTTGTTTACTTATCTCAATTCAATAATTTGTGCATAAACTTGTTGATAGAGCTGTCAACTTTTAGCTGGGCTGGGCTGCAATTTCTAGGCCTTATATGCACCCACAAGTGTTTGTAGTACACCCACTTAAATGTAATATTAAATATGATAATATATAAAATAACAAATATACCCTTCACAAGCTAAATTGATACACCCACACCTTTTTTTCTCCAATTTTTAGATATTATTGACGATGGGGATGAACCACGGCGGCGCGTGGGCCTCCACTATCGCCACCCTTCCATCATTTTCCTCTCTGAGCAGAAAATTAGAATCCCCGAATCGGTTCTGTATTCGTCAAGTCAGGGGTTCTCTTCTTTACGGTTGAAAATTGAAATCCCCAAATCGGAATTCCCTTCCATCGAATTTGATTCACGCCGCTCCAACTCCACAAATATCGCCCTTGTTCGCGAGTTATAATGCAGGAGAAAGCCATTGCTGCGTCGCCAGACTCGAGGCCGTCGCGCTGCTCAGCCTTCATACAGAACTCGCCGCCGTCCGAACAGTTATCTCGTGCGGCCCCGCCTTCGCACAGAACTCTCCGTCCCCACCTTCGTGTAAGGTTATCAGAGCGTTGGGATGCAAATTTTCATGTAATGTTGCCGTCATACTAATTTTCTTGGTAATGTCAACATTATTTAATTAATTTGAGATAGTCACCAGTACAATTCAGAGTTTCTGATTTTGGAACTCTTAGCTTAAGTAAATCTACAACTTTCGAAAGCTGAAATCAAATTTGTATTGATATTTTGATGTTAATTTCTGAAAATTTATCATAAATTTCGGTAATTAAAACCGAAAACTGGATGAATTCATAAAGAAGTTGTGAAAGAATGAGATTTCATACTAAATCATAAACCTAACTAATTAAATTTCGAAAACTAGGAGATGAAAACATATACCTGGAAGATGTTTTGATTTAACCATTACAGCGATATGAATGGAGGCGTGTGCCGTAGGCGGAGGCACGACCATGGTGGCGTGTCGGCAGAGTCAGTTTCGGCTATATATGTCGACGGCTTTCTCGCTCTTGGGATGCACGATTTTGCAAGGATCTATGTTAGAGGACGATTTATGTTTAAGCAGCACAGGAATGGAGCGTGTGCCACCGCCGCCGGCACGAAAATGGTGGCGCAACGGTAGATTCTTGTACGACAATAAGTGTGGACGCCTTTCTCGTTCTTGTGGGTGCACGATTTCGCAAATTCTTTTACATCACTATTCTGGTTTAAGTGTGAGGAAATTTTCAGTGGGTGTATTCATCTTTAAATGTATGTACTCAACAAGTGTGTGTACTCACACGATCATAAACCTTCAAAAACCGCTCTTTAAGAGCGAAAATAAAGGCTCTCCAAGTCCATTTATGTACTAGTGCGTGCTTTAATGTTGCCTAAATCGAACCGTGTTGAAAGTGGTAAACCGAACGTGTTGAAAGTGTTAAACCGAACGCTTAAATTCGAAGATTTAAGAACGAGTGAAGTATTCTCACACGATCCGTGCTACTCTCCACGTGGAAAATTTTTGGAATTTTTATGGGCTTACATTTTTAGATGCCCAACAGTCCATTTACTCTTAAATTTTAAAAAGGCCCATACTGAGAAGGATATATGAAGGTAGCAACATGTTGGAGGAGACTCACGCACTCCACACTACACCCTCTGATTTTTAGATATTTCTCACAGCTCTCTACACACAGTAACACATAGTAGTAGGTGTTGTTATATTTATTAAATTTCTTGCAAGCTTTTGAAGATTTTGGATATTTACAGTTGTAATCATCCATTTTAGGTGACTTTTCTCCTTTACCTTTTAGATATTGTTGGAATTTTATGGTTTATGATCTATTGCAATTTCATAGAGGATTTCATTATGTTTTCATTTTATTTTGTTATGAGTTTGCTTAATTTAGCCATGAGCTAATTTGTTTATGCTTTGGATAATGGATATTAGGTGAGAATTTGTGATTTTATTGTATATGTGCTAGAATTTTGATTTGTTGGGTGATTGGATTCCTAAATTGTGATTTAGTAGTGCTTTAATCGATTGTTCTTCTTTGGTTATGCATTTTAATCGAGTGGGCTAGAAGCAAGAGCTGCGTTTATTTGATTAAGTGCATGATTGGGTTGAGTGATCTATTAAATTGTTTTTGTTTGAACGTCTATTGCACCGAGAGGGGTTAGGTCGTTAAGAACACTCACAATTAGGCATTAGGTTGATGCAACAGGAGTTAATCAATTAGGTGAGGGTTTTTCCTAGTTCAATCACTTATGAATTGGTTTTTGAAGCATGTATACAATAGGTCGTAGATTTAAACTCCTTGCACTTCTTTGGAAGTTAGAAATAGTTTTAATTTGCATGCTATTTGAGTTACTTGTTTAAATCTAGCATTAATTTTTGTTTATTAGTTTTAGCTAAAAATCCCAAAACCCGGAACCTTTAAAGTTTGTGTTTTCGGGCTTGGAAAAGTAGGACAATATGTTTTCAAGCTTGGAAAAGTAGGATAATATGTTTTCAGACTTGGAAAAGTAGGACAATATGTTTTCGGGCATGAAAAGTAGGACAATAATTTTGAAAA
Organism: Prunella vulgaris; assembly: GCA_026898435.1. Taxonomy (NCBI): domain Eukaryota; kingdom Viridiplantae; phylum Streptophyta; class Magnoliopsida; order Lamiales; family Lamiaceae; genus Prunella; species Prunella vulgaris. The sequence continues at coordinate 501,805 of JAPKLY010000206.1, forward strand.
AGTTATAAATTTAGGTCAATTTGAGCCTGAATTAAACTCAATTCGAGCTCAATTGTAACCAATTTATAACATTTTTTCCAATACTTTTAGCAACTTATAATCTACTAAAATTTAGTAGGACAATTGAGCCCGAATTGAGTTTAATTCGGGCTAAAAAATTGGCCTAAATTTATACCTTTTCAAAATTATTGTCCTACTTTTCCAAGTCTGAAAATATATTATCCTACTTTTCCAAGCATGAAAACATATTGTCCTACTTTTTAAGCCAGAAAATATATTGTCCTACTTTTCCAACTACCTTGTAATTACTGTCGTAAAAAAATATTTTTCCCTGTGAAATACATATTATTATGAAATTTTTTTCATTCTCGTTGTAAGGCTTGAGAATTCCCTTAGGCTCAATTTGGATGGGTGGATTTGAAATCCATGGATTTCACACACAAATAACCACCCTCACAGGTTGATCTCAAACAAAATTATATCCGAAAGTATTTTTTTTGGTTGATGAGTGACCTAACCCAATCACTATTTTTGTAACCATTTTCTCTTTTCTTGATGTTAAGTACCTTGGTCTAGATTTTGATGTGTGCAATACATATGTTTAATTGGCTTAATTTGATCTAACACTTTTTCTAAGGAAATTGGTTTTGGAAAGTTATAGTTGTAAGTGAAGTCTGCAGTTGTATACTTGATCATTTTACAGCCAGACATGACCCTACAGATGTAATGTTTCTCTACAGCCAATTTTTCATATTTACAGGACTCTACAACTGCAAGGTGGAAGACCCTACAGTTGAGAAGACCGTTTAAAGAGGAAGTACAAGTCAGAGATTAATTGAAGATTATGAAGACCCTTAAGCACAATTAGTGTAGCTCTCATGCACTCACTAAAATGTACTTAAGAGGAGGTTATTTCTAAAGAAAGCTGGAGGATAATGAAGATTAGTTTGAAGACGGCTAGAATTCTGAAGAAATGGACAATAGTACACTCAGTACTATCCTGTGTGAAGGATGAGGACCACCTCACACATGCCAAATAGAGAGAGATGAGCCTTATCCTGAATTCAAATTTGAATTCTCCAACAGATAAGTCACACCACTCAATCTATAAATAGAAGAAGTCATCAGAGGAAGCAACAACAACAACCCTGAGCATACAAGTATTCTGCCTAAGCAAGTCTACAGCCAACAAATTTTCTGAGAGCTATATTATTTTATTTTTTCTGTGTGATTTATAGGATAGTTGATTAGGATTTTCTTGGAAAGAATCACACCTTTTGTTGTTGTTCCCTCACCTATTTTTATATTTCTACTTAGTGTAGATATCTCTTTGTGATGTTTTTGTTAACTCTTTGTGAGTTGTATTCTGAGTGAATAGGGTAGTTTATTTCTTGTTAGAATAGGAATCTGAGTGAACCTAGTTCTGAGGGGGAACTACTTGTATTGATCTAAGTGATCCGATCTTAGTGAATTTGACACCTAAGTGGTGTAATAGTGGATGTAGGTTGTCTTTTTCTAGACACTGAACCACTATAAACTCTGTCTATTTGCTTTCTGTCATTTATATTTCTGTACTGCATATTTACTTTACTGTTACATTCATCATTCTTTTGAAAATTAAATGCATAAACTTTGTGTTTCTCACAAAGAAACTGACTCTATAGCTGTAGACTTGTCTAAGTCACTCAGCTGTTATGTTTGTTTAAATTGGTGTTTCATTAACACTCACTTTTATTCCGCTGCACATTAGAGTAGTCTCAATACACTTTCAAGTGTGAGAATCTCTCTGATTTCTTGTCTACAAGTTATCTTTTTAGTTGCAAGTTTTAAACTCTGTAGCTGTAGACTTATATAGTCCACAGCTGTAACCTTTGTGGTCCTGCTTTTAAAACCTCTTGTAGACTTGTTGTTTTTAAACTTATAGAGGCTACTGTAAGGTTCTAGAATCCCCTCTTTTGAAAAGTTTGTAAATTTAATTTTGACTCAAGGTCTATTCACCCCCCCTCTAGACCTTGACTACTTAAGGGACCAACAAGTGGTATCAGAGTTGTTGGCTTGCCACTAGTTTGATCAGTACCTAGCTAGATCCTTTTTGTTTTTCAAAAACACACCTGCATACTTGCATGGCTCCCAAAATGGTGAAATCCAATGTTCCAATGCTCTCTGCTGAGGATTATGATGAATGGAAATTAGAATGCAAGCACATTTGTCTGCAATTAATGATGAAAAGTGGTCTATCATAGAAGATGGCCCTATACCTATTGTGAAGGTCAACACTACAGCTGATCACTCAGCTGGACTAGCTCAGATCATCCCCAAAGCTAGAAGGGAATGGACATAGAATGACAAGAGAAGGTCCAATCTTGACAATATTGCAAAGAACACTATTTATCATACACTTGATAAAATTGTGTTCAGCAAGATCAAAAACTGTAAAACTGCAAAAGATATATGGGAAAAGTTGGAAATGATTTGTGAAGGAAGTGATCAAATCAAGGAAAACAAACTCATGATAGCAGTTCAAAAGTTTGAGAACTTCAAGATGAAATCTGGTGAAACTCTTGAAAAGTTTGAGTCAAGATTCATTGAGATTCACAATGAGCTAGACTCACTTGGTAAAGATTACTCACAAAGAGAAATGAACATGAAAGTTCTCAGAGGCTTACCTTCTAAATGGGACATGAAGGTCATTGCTATGAGAGAATCAAAGGATTTATCTAAGATATCCACCTTCGAACTCTTTTCAGACCTGAAGGCTTATGAATTTGACATAAGTAGAAGAAAAGAACCTGACAGCAGTAAGGTTACAGCTCTAGTAGCTGACAACCCTGCAGCTACAAGTTCTGATGATGAAGACTTGGCTCTTTTTATAAAGCAGCTCAAGAAGTTTGGCAAATGGACTAAGAAGAAGCAGTTCACACCAAAGGAGGATGATAAGGGGAAATCTACAGCACCTAAATTAATTTATTTTTGCTATAACTGCAGAAAACCTGGACATTACATCAAGGATTGTCCATACCCCAAAGCTGAGAAGTATACAAATGAAGAAAAGAAAATCAGAAAAGATAGAAAGAAAAAGTTTGATAAGGAGAGAATTAGAGCACTACTTTCTGAGTTTGATAAAAACCAGGAAGACTGTCCCTCTTCTTCTCAAAAGTCAACTGCATATTTAGAAGATTCTAACTCTACAGATTTAGATGAGGAAGCATTTATCTGTCTTATGGCTAAAGATGAAGAGGTATGCTCATCATCATCAAGTTATATTACAGAAAAGGATTCTTCCAGTGACATGCTTAGTGTAATCCAAAGACTATAAGAAGAAAATGAAGAACTTAGAAGAGATAATCATATTGGAAGGGAACATGTCAAAGCACTGTTAGCTGGAGTAGAGCATGCTGAACAACAACTGCTGATTCTACAAGAACTCAAAGAAAGTTACAGTTCTCTGAAAAATGACAATGAAGAACTCTTTAATGAAGCAAGTTGTAGAGCTGCAGACTGTGCTGAGTTGAAGGAAACTATCAGAACTCAAGAACTTATGATAGTTGACCTTGAATAAAGCAATGCTTATTATCAAAAGAAGCTAGATTATTTTGGAAAGTCTTCCAAACAAGTGAAGAAGATGTTGTCTGAGCAAAGACACTCAAAGGACTTGACTGGAATAGGATATAATCCTTGCATTTGGATGAAATATTTGCAAAAGTCAATTCCAAGACCTGAAAGGAATTTCATCAAAGAATCAACCCCTGAAGAAGCTGTAAACTCAACCCTACAGCCAGAATATTTGAAATTCTTGAATTCATTTAAAGAGTTATTACCTAGAAGACAACAGAAGATCAAGGAAATTATGAATGATACTGAAGAAGATGTTACAAACATGTGGCAAAACATGATTTTGAAACCAACTGCAGAATCAACTATACAGTCAGAAGAAGAAGTCTTTCACAAACTGAATATTGAAAGAAGACTTAACTTTGACATATTCTGGAATGGAATTATGTCAGATATGTCTCCCTCTTCAAGCATTCAAAGAGGAGGATCAAGCAAGAACTGTAGATTTAACAACTCTACAGCTCCTAAAAAGACTTGGATTGCAAATAGTAAAACTGGAGGAAATCCAAAGTATTGGACTTCTAAATAACTCATTTTATTTTGCAGGGACATGTTACAACCACCAAAAGAGAGATTTGGTACATAGACAGTGGTTGTGCAAGACATATGATCGGAGATAGAAATTTGCTACAAAATGTGAAAGATCACAAAGGTCCTAAGGTTGTTTTTGGAGATAATGCTAGTGGAACAGCTAAAGGATCAGGAAGTCTGCTCAAAGGAAATGTAAATATCAATGATGTTTACTTGGTAGAAGGTTTAAAGAATAATTTGCTTAGTGTAAGTCAATTTTGTGACAAAGGCTACACTGTAGACTTTACACAAGACAATTGCATAGTCAAAGATGTTGAATCCCAAACCACAAAATTGACAGGAACTAGAAAAGGGAATGTTTACATTGTAGAGTGGAACTCTACAGCTGAAACTACCTATTTTCTAGCTAATAGTTCCAATGAAGTTAGTTGGTTATGACACAAAAGGATGAATCACATAAACTTCAAAACCATGAATGAACTTGTGAACAACAGACTTGTAAGAGGTCTACCAAACACTAAGTTCAAGAAGGAACATATATGTGATGCTTGTGCTAAAGGGAAACAAATGAAGAAAACTTTCAAGAGCAAGACACACTCAAGCACATCAAGAATACTGGAATTACTGCATATGGATCTTTTTGGACCCACAGAACCAGTAAGCATAAGTGGAAAGAAATACACTTTGGTTGTAGTTGATGATTACTCAAAATTTTCTTGGACAATGTTTCTAAGAAAGAATAGTAAAACTCTACAGAAGCTACCAGAATTATTGAGAAGGATTTAGAATGAAAAGAACCTGAAGATTGTGAAGATCAGATCAGATAGAGGAACATAATTCACAAATCAAGTCATTGAAGAGTATTGTTCACTATATGGCATATTACATGAGTACTCTACAGCTAGAATCCCACAGCAAAATGGAGTTGCATAAAGGAAGAATAGAACACTCAAGGAGGCAGCCAAAACAATGATTGTTGAAGCAAAGTTGCCTAAGAAATTTTGGGCAGCAGCAACAAGCACTACATGCTATACTCAAAATAGATGCTTGATAGTAAAAGATCATAAGAAAACTCCATATGAGTTATGGAAAGGAAGGACTCCTAATTTTTCTTATCTACACATATATGGATGTAAATGCTTCATACTGAATAATGGAAAAGAACACCTCAAGACTTTTTATTCAAAGTCAGATGAAGGTATCTTTTCAGGTTATTCTAATGTTAGCAAAGCATTCAGAGTGTATAACAAGAGATTAATGATTGTAGAAGAGTCACATCATGTTATTTTTTATGAATAACACAGCTCCCCTGAAGAAATTATTGAAGACTCTAAAGAGGACAGATCTACAGTCACAAGTCCACAGCAGTATGTTGAAATCAAAACTCATGTAGAATTTATCAACTAAGGCTTTGGCACTATGATAGTTGAGTTACCTCCATTAGAGAATGTTGAAGATTTAGTCTATGAGAATGTTCTAACAGAAGTAGAAACACCAACAAAAGGACCTGATGAGTCTGCAGTAAGTGAATCTACAGCTGTATAGAACAATAATCAAAGTAAAGAACCTGAATCAGATTTGATTTGATTGAAAGATCACCCCCTAAACATGTAATTGGAAACCTATCAGATGTTGTAAAGACCAGAAAATAGATCTATGAGGCAATGTTTGCTACATTTCTTTCATCTTTAGAACCTAATGATATTCATGAAGCACTGCAAGATGTCAATTGGATTATTGCAGTGCAAGAAGAATTGAATGGTTTTGAGAGAAATCAAGTATGGGAACTTGTTCCAAGACCTAGGAATCACAAAGTGATTGGAACTAGGTGGGTTTTCAAGAATTAACTTGATGAAGATGGAATTGTGACCAGAAATAAAGCAAGGCCAGTTGCTCAAAGCTATTGTCAATCTGAAGGCATTGATTTTGATGAATCCTTTGCCCCAGTTGCAAGATTAGAAGCTATAAGAATATTTCTGGCCTATGCTGTACATATGAACTTTACAGTCTATCAAATGGATGTAAAGAGTGCATTTCTTAATGGTTGACTAACAGAAGAAATGTATGTTGAACAACCACCAGGATTTGTGGAATCTATAGCTGAAGACATGGTTTATAAGCTTAGAAAGGCCCTTTATGGACTTAAGCAAGCACCAAGAGCATGGTATGATACCCTATGTGATCATTTGATCAAAAATGGATTCAAAAAGGGTATGGTTGACAAGACCTTATTCAGATTACAACATGAAAATGACATATTGCTTGTTCAAATCTATGTTGATGATATAATCTTTGGCTCAACCAATGAAGAATTATGCAGAAAGTTCTCTAAGCTCATGACTGAGAAATTTAAAATGAGCATGATGGGAAATCTGAACAAGTTAAGCAAATGAGAGATGGAATTTTCATCAATCAAGCTTATCAAAAGATTTGGAATGTACAGCTCTAGGCCTACCAATATACCTATTACATCTTCTGTGAGTCTTGACAAAGATGAGAATGGCAAAAGTGTTGATGTAACCAAATTAGTATAGGAGGTTAATTGGATCACTGCTATACCTTACAACTAGCAGACCTGATATCATGTTTAGAGTATGTGTATGTGCTAGATTCCAAGTTAATCCTTAGGAATCACACTTGAATGCTGTAAAGAAGATCATCAAATATGTCAAATCCACACAAAATTTAGGATTATGGTATCCTAAAGAAGGAGGAATTGAACTCATTTGTTACACTGACTCAGATTTTGCAGGCTGCAAAATTGATAGAAAGAGTACTAGTCGGATTTGTCAATTCTTAGGTGAAAGATTGGTGGCATGGCACAGTAAGAAGCAAAATCTATTGCTCTCTCTACAGCTGAGGCAGAGTACATTGCTGCTGGAAGCTGTTGTGCACAGATTTTATGGATGCAATATGAATTACAAGACTACGGGATTGATGCAAGAGAAACTACTATATCCTGTGACAATACAAGTGCTATTGCTATTACACAGAATCCAGTTTTACACTCTAGATCAAAACACATAGATGTAAGGCATCATTTCATAAGGGATCATGTTGAAAGAAAGGATGTGAAATTGACAAAAAATCATACTGATTTGAATCTTGATGATATTTTAAGTAAACCTTTGTGTGAATCAAGATTTTCAATCTTGAGTGGTAATTTGGGAATGCTAGAATAGTGAGAAGACTCTGTGAAAATCACTAAATTGCAATGACAAACCTAGAAAATTGGAAACTCATTGAAAGGGAAACTTGCAGCTGCAAAGTCACTCAACTGCAGAGTTGTTAACTCTACAGCTGTAGACTTGGCACTGAACTGCAAATTCCTCACAACTATTGATTTCCATATTCTAAAATTGTCAACTGCAAACTTAGGGAATTTACAGTACTTTGTACAATTCTGAAAATTAAATAGAGCACTAAAAATTCATAAATGCCAGTACTTAGTGACAGACATTTTGGATTTATTCAGCTGTTTAATTAATAAAATGTTTGAATTTGTGTAACATTTTAAATAGATTTAAATTCTATGTGAGTTATATTTTGGACAGACTTAATTATAAATTTTGGTTTGAAATTTAAAAACTCATAAATTTTATGTAAAAGACAGTTATGCCCCTGTTTTGTCTGAAATGATTATTTAAGGAAGTTATTTAAAGGATGCTTCATCCTTTTATATCTCACTTTTACATTCGGACCCCCTGAAATCATATACACTCCCTATCCCCCACTCTCTAAAATCAATCGACATGACAATGAAAGTTATCTTCGGAGCACTGTTCAACTTTTAAGAAATCCAGAAGAAGCATCCCACTGATGGAATGGAAAATGTTGTAAGACATATTGTGAATCAAGGGATTCACTACTGTCTCACACATATCCCAAAAGCTTATGATGACAAGATTGTACACGAGTTCTACAAAAATGCTGATGCAAATGTGGAGAGGAAATCACTTTCTGTAAAGTTGCATGGAAGAAGGGTTAACATCACAGCTGGAGATATATGCAGAGCTTTACACTTGAGGATTGGAGGTGATTCTCATGACAATCTCAACTTTGCTGATGAAGACAAGAGATATTGGAAGAAGTTCACTGCAAAGAAGCAGTTTCCTGAAAACTGAAAGAGGACATTCAAGAAGAACGACCTTGCAGTTGAGTATGTATATCACTATGAAGCTATTGATAAATGTCTATTATGTAGAACTGCAACTCATGATACTGGTACAATTCTTATGTGGGATTTAATGATTGTGATTGATAAAGAAGTTAAGATTGATATATGAGAGCTTCTACTTAGAAATATTGGCAATGATGTAGTAAAGGCTGGGAAAAACAAAGGATTTGGACTTTTCTTGAACTATATTTTGAAGGAAGTGGGATTTTCTTTGTTTAATGGTCATGATGGAAAACCCATTTTGGTTCATCGAATTATTGGGATAGCAAATTTTAAGAGAGGAGCTGTGGATGCTCCTATGGCCCCTAAATCCAAGAAGAGAAAGAAGAACAATTCAGAAGCAAAGAAGAGTACTGTTGCTAGTCCTCTGATGCATTATGAGAGGAAAAAGAAGGATGTAAGAAGGTGTTGGTCCCGAAATGAGTATAATCAGTGTATGGGGGGGAATACACTGATGTCAGATTTTTCTGAAAGACTCAGAAAAATGCTCTAACACTCTCAGTCAGAATTTCCTGAATTACTCAGTATGCTGAAGGTCCACAGGGGCAGCAAGGACAGTTCTGTAACGAGTCAGATAAGCTGAGTGTGAGTAAAGTGCTCGGAAGCTCAGTAGAGATAACAAACCTACTGACTGCTCGGAAGCAAGTCAGTTGGACTACTATCTCAGTGAGCTAGAGTACGTGCGGAAAGTGAGCCCTTAGTTTCTACTCGTTTTAGTTTCTGAAAACATTTTCTCTGAGTTTGCTTAGTAAACTGGTGGTTAAGGCTGAGTGTACAATATTAAGATTCAAGATGATTGATTCAGTCCTGAATATAAGAACAATGCAGAATGTTCAGTTTAGTATGATGACAGTTATGATCCTGAACAAAATAGTAAATCAGCACACAAGGGTCTTTTTAACGTGGTTCGGAGATAACCAACTCCTACGTCCACGGCCTGATTTAACAGGAAGCTATCCTAAAAACCCTGAGGATAGGTACTTGGGTTTTACGTGCCAAGGGACACGAATAGCCAACTTCCTCTCTTAGGAACTGACCCGTGGGCGTTTTACAAGTCCCAGTCCTTCTAACCAACCAATCTCACACCCTGAGTGGTTTGGTATTCTGGTTTCCAACTAGGATAGCTCTAGTAGTACAAAACAATGCTAAGTATTAGAGCTATCGATCTAAGCAAATACAGAGAGAATCCTACGACAACACTAGGGAAATTTAATTGCAGAGTGTTGCTTTTAGTATGCTTTGAGAGCTTGGATTCTTGAGAGCTTTCGCTTGGAAATTTCCCGTTCGCCTTGAATGGGTGCAAGGCTCTCCATATTTATAGGCAAGATTCAAAATAGATCCGTTGGAGGAGATCAAATCAAATATTTCCTATTTTAGGGTGGTTGCAGGCTAGAAGTACTGTTTGACCTAATCGCCATGCTTAATCTGGCAAGTTTGTCCCACCGCCTGCAACTCTGAGACGCATTAAATGCCGCATTAAATGCTGCGCAGACTTCATACATACATGTCGAAAGATCATTTGCTTTCTGTTCTAACGACTAGTTGACTTTCAGACATTTGTCCTTCCTCGTACATTCAATACTCTGAGTCTCTTGTAAATAACTCAGCCTGAATGTTTGTCTTATTGGAGTCTTACTGACATTCTCTTTGTCTCTTGTCCCATAGCATAAATAACCTTTTTGCTTTGGACTTACATGATTCAGGTAAACTGAACTAAGGCCTAAGTCAGGTCTTATGTGCATTCAGCACAGCCTGATAGGTTATTCAGCCCAGTATATGTAACCTTTTTGCTTTGGACTTACATGAGTCAGATAAACTGACTCAAGGCCTAAGTCAGGTCTTATGTGCATTCAGCACAGCCTGATAGGTTGTACTTAGTCTTCACTGAATAAGTTCAGTCCTGAGTATGCTTAGAGTACTCAGTAGAAACATCAGCCAATGGTATTTCAGGATTGTCTTCAGGACGGATCATCAGGCTTCGTTCTTCAGCTTCAGTTCAGGCAACCTTCAGCAAGACTGACTCTGACTTCTTCAGGATGGATTGTACATCAGACTTCAGTAAATTGGGTCGACTCCAATATTCTTCAGTCTTTAGCATGTTCCCCCTGAACTGAATTCCTAACCTGACTATCTTGAACTAGACAGACCTGAACAACTGTACTTAGGCAAATTCATCAGGGGTTTTGGGATCTAATCAAAATACTCAGATTGTCCCAACAATTTCCCCCTTTTTGATGATGCCAAAACCCTTAAGCAAATTCCTATTCATCTATACAATCAACTGACTTAGTCAGTGAAATAGGTTAAGTACCTTTTGACAAACTAGGCACTTAATCTATAAGATGAAAACAAGGAATGGGTTAGTACAGTTCTTGATAAGGATTCAGAAAAGTAAATTCAGGAGTCAACAAGAAGTTGTACTCAGGAAGATGAAATAACTTCATTGATTGATATAAGAGTTATAGTTATCCTGAAGCTATTACAATTCCTGAACAACTATTTCCTGATCTAATCTTCATCCTTATTCCAAGCAGCTTGAGGAATTTCATACATCTCCAAGACTCGGTTCAGGACCTGCTTCATCCTGTTCTGATCACCAACGGCCCCGACAGCGCATCCTACCCTGACGACTTCTTCAGATATTGCTTTTCGGTCCAGTTGCTAGGAGTTCCTGAAGAGTGGAGGAGGATACTTAATGAATTCCGGAGGAGCGATCTCTACACCTTCAATGTCAGCATGTCTGATAATTTCAGCCCAGAGATTCGGATGCTCCTGTGCCATCCAGTGATGGAGCATGACGTCTTTGTCTTCAGATTGATCGGCCCATAACCCCAACACATAGAATAGGTAAGCCCACCTATTCCGGATTGGAATCCATACCTCCAACATCTCAATCGGGATGAAGTCCTCTACAAACTGAAGTGGAGGAGGACTTTGACCTGGGTTGACCACCATCTTCCTCTGAGTCTTCGTTCGAGATCCAGAAGGCACAGTTTTCTTCTTCTGAACCTGCGTAGTCAGGTACTCATTGGACTCTTTTAATCGTTAGATCTGACTGAGCAGCGAAATCTCCTTCATCTTCGCTATCTTCTCCGCCTCAGTCATCACCATCTTCTTCTGAGTGATCATCCCAGGGTGCATTTGTTCCTCCATCACCTTATACAATGGTTCCAGAGCGGGATCCTCAGAGGGCCTCAACCTCTTCGGATCTGAACCTTCAGCAGCTTCGATGGAAGCTACGGACCTAGTCCTTTTTCTGTCCGCAGCTTTCAGTTCAGGGGGGAAGATCTTCTTCTTGGCTTTCCCAGCAGCTATTTGCTTCTTCCCTTCCCCCTTTTTGGCATCATCTTCATTGATTCGGCCAACGACCTCGTTTACTGACTCCGCCAATAATGTGAACTGACTGTCCATCTCAGTCTGCTTCGCCTTGAGTTGCCCTATTTGCCTTGCCATTCCTCTCAGATCAACATTGAGCTTATCAACAGCTGAATTATGTTCATCCTTCAGCCGTTCTTCGAAGCTTGTCATTCTGTTGTCCAGGGCATTGGCAATCACCATTTTCTCTTGTGCGGACATTTCACTCAGCAGCTCCTCCTTCAGTTCAGCCTTCAGCTTGGCCAGCTTTTCATCAACCAGTTGATCAATCCTCTCAGGCAGTTGTTGATCAAGAAAAGTGGTAAGCTTGTTCTCCTGCTGAGTTTGCGCATCAGAGACCATTTGATTGCAGCTCTGAATGGCCCCTTTCGTTTGCTCAGTAATAACAGTGAGATCTACTGAGTGTTGTGTCCGTACTTCACCGAGAAGGTCGATTGCAGCATTCATATCCGAACCCATCTCGTTCAGGTCTTGATCCAGCCTATTCATTTTCTTATTCAGAGCTTCAGAATTTGAACCAACCCGACTTGTTTTTCACTCGAAGAGGATTACCCTTCTGTGAAGATTGGCAAGAGCTCGTCAGGAGTTCTGAACATATAGTGACTCCGGGGTGATCCATTTTCCTTTGACTCGGATCAGACCTGTTGGACCCTCTCCTGAAGCCTACGCAGTCCCGGGTCCCAGGAGTGCTTCATCGGCCGGTGCACTGACCTCTTCAGTGCCACCTTGCTGAATGTCATCAGCAATCACAACTACCTCCTTCTCAGCTTCCTTCTCTTCCTCCATTCTTTCAGGCTCTGGCTCAGGATAGATGCGTCGGACAATTTTGATGAAGTCTGCCATCCTGATCAGATGATGCAAGGAATTTACCTCAAAGTGACCAAAGAGAGCAGCTTCAGATTCAGCCATTTTGTCCCATCCTCTCGACTCTCCGAGCTGACTTAGTTCAGGCCAGGTGGTATTCCTGATCATGGCGTAGGTACGAAGTTGCACGACAGCCTCCTTCTGAGCATTTGAGAGGTCAGGAAACCTCTTTTCCACCATCTCCGCAGCCGTTCCCCTTGCCACTATCTCAAAGTCTGGCAATGTGTTCTCATCAGGCGTAGGGAATGGCCATGGAACCTCAGCCTGAACTGCTTCAGAAACCTCCTTCTCAACTCCTTCGTCCTGAGCAGGTTCCCCCTGATCCTCACCTGAGTGGGCTTCCAAACCCTGATAAGTTGATGCAATGTCGAGGATCAGTGGATTTGGATCAGAGGGTGCAACATCCGGAATGGCAGAGATAGGGGCAATTTCAAGAGCAGCCTGAGCTGATTCCCTCTCCGGAGTTGCATACTGAATCACTTCTTCAGCAGCCTTCTCTTCCACAAGCTTCTTCTTTTGCTCCTCTGACCCCGGATATAAAAATGTCAGCTTCTGTTGCTTGGGTCCTGAGGGCTTAGATTTGTCCTCCGCTGGCTTTGCAATATCGGCCCCTGAAGATTTGCCCGCCTGAGCCTTGACTCTTCCAGTCGTGCTCGCCTGAGACTTTTTTCTTCTGGGTCCTTGGTCTCTTCTTTGTACCAGCATCACCGGAGTAAGCTCTGAAGAGATCGATCTTCGCTGGAATCTCAAGTGATTGAGCCTGATCCACATCACCGAGATCTAAAGTTTCCAAGATCAGAGAAATCTTGGTGCCAAAGTGCATTTTTACCTCGAATGTCGCCTGACCCTCGGGCGAGTATTTGATTTTGTTGGTCTCAGCTACCAACAGATAGAGGAAATAATCCTCCCAGTGAAAATTGTGCTCTTAAGCATCAGAGATTGCCATCATCATATATAATTTTGGCCGGGAGATTTGCTCCAGCCCTCCAGCAATCCCCATCACTCGCTGACTAGTCAGGTCGAAGAAGTGACGATTCTCAGTCCTCAGAATGGACTTGTTCAGGCCCGACTTCAGGACCACATCACCATCTCAGAGGGACTTGAGACAATCCTTCTCAGTCCCAAACCCACAGTCGATAGGGCTTCGTCCAGAGTGAGGAAGATTAAACACCTCTTTAATCTTCTGCCTGAGGTTGAGAGTGACCCATCTCCTGGTCATCTCTTCTTCACCATCCTTCCCCTTCACAGAAGAAGTCAGGGGAATGCACGTCTCCCACTCCTGGGAATCCTTGTTCTGCACCATTTTAAGGTAGAAGACAACAACAAGACGGGGATGGTGTCTCTGGGGTCTTGCAGTGACAAAACGCAGAAGTCCTGCATTTTCAAAGAGCTCCTTCACAGGCAAGATGTCAGGATGATTAGTAGTGAAATCTCCAAATGGTTCCCAGTGGATTTCGTTTCTTAGATGGAAAAGGTTCCCAAAGAACGAATCCACAGAAGGTGAAGCAATAGATTAAGTTTGAAGATATGAAGAAAATCGGTTTGCAGAGAGAAATATAACAAGAAAAGATTTGAGTGCGTAAAGGTTGCAATAACAAAAACTTCCCTTATTTATACTAAAATCCAGTTTTAATCGGATGGCTCAGAAAATTATGACTTATGTGATTCAATGGTTAAGATTAAAATGCAAGATGCATGGAGACTCTTCGATTTTCAACAGTAATGAGTCAAAACTTTATCGAAAACTGTTCTCGCCCTCTGTGCATTAAATGCGCGTCAGAGCATATCCGTATTTAATTCAAATAATTTTCATTAAATAATAAGTGAATATTAAATGAATGGCTGGGATTAAATGACAAAATAAATTGATTTGACAATACGGTAAACAGTATCAAAGATGATACAAGCAAGATATGATGACCTAAAGAAAATCAGGAAACATACCAGTCAGTCAGATTTGTATTCTGACTGATACCACATGTGATCTATCAGGGTGACAGGCCCTGAGTTCGGTGTCCTGAATCTTAGTCAGTCTATACTGATCATCCTTTTCAAACTGAATGTTCCCCCTACAACCATTAACATTCTCTCTGAGATTCCTTCATCTTGAGTCCCAGTTAGTCATTCCCCCTGACCTTGTGCATTCTGATTAGAGATTCAGATTAAATCTCCTAAGCCTGGGTCAAGGAGTCCTAACTCTACTGATAACTCAACAAACCTGGTTTCAGGCAAAGCCTTAGTCAGAATGTCAGCTCTCTGTTTATCAGTAGGGACTCTCTCCATCCTGATGTCCTTCTTCTCAACATGATCTCTGATAAAGTGATGCCTGATGTATACATGCTTACACCTTGTGTGTAAGACTGGGTTTTGGGATATGGCAATGGCACTATTATTGTCACAATAAATTGGGACTTCAGTGCCCTCAATTTGGTAGTCTCTCAGTTGCTGTTTCAGCCAAAGGATCTGAGAACAACAACTGCCAGCCGCCATATACTCAGCTTCAGTAGTAGACGTTGCAACACTGGTTTGCTTCTTAGAAAACCAAGAGATCAGTTTACTCCCTTGAACCTGACATGTGCCTGTAGTTGATTTCCTATCAAGCCTACAGCCTCCATAATCTGCATCTGAATAGCCAGTCAGTTCTAGATTGTCATCAGAGGGATACCAAAGTCCTAAATTGACTGTACCTCTCAGGTATTTCAGTATATTTTTGGCACTCTCTATATGACTCTTCTTTGGATCAGACTGATACCTTGCACAAACTCCGACTGCATAAGTGATGTCAGGACGACTTGCAGTCAGGTACAATAAGGATCCTATTAGTGCCCTATATTCAGTCTGATTTACTGAGACTCCTTCTTTGTCAGGATCCAACTTCTCATTTGTGTTCATGGGAATACGTGAGACTTTGCTGGACTAAACTCCGAATTTCTGAATCAAGTCCCTCGCATATTTAGACTGATTAATGAAGATTCTGGAGTCAGATTGCCTGACTTGGCGACCCAGAAAGAAATTTATTTCTCCCATCATTGACATCTCAAATTTCCCAGTCATCAGCTTGGAGAATTTCTCACAAAGCTTCAGATTAGGAGATCCAAATATTATGTCATCCACATAAATCTGAACCAAGAGAATGTCTTCCCCTTCGGATATCCAGAAGAGGGTCTTGTCCACTGTTCCTTTCACGAACCCGTGATCTATCAAGAATTGGGATAGTGTATCATACCAAGCTCTCGGAGCTTGCTTCAGGCCATAAAGAGCTTTCTTCAGGTGATATACCTTGTCACAATCTTCGAACCCTGGAGGTTGCTCAACATAGACCTCCTCATTCAGTACACCATTCAGAAAAGCACTCTTTACATCCATCTGATACACTTTGAATTTCTTGAATGTTGCATAAGCCAGAAACATCCTGATTGCTTCCAGCCTTGCGACCGGAGCAAATGTCTCATCATAGTCTATTCCTTCGGCCTGAGAGTAACACTTTGCCACTAGTCTGGCCTTATTCCTGACAACAACATTCTTCTCATCCCTCTTATTCTTAAAAACCCACTTGGTGCCAATAACATGTTGACGCCTAGGTCTCTCAACTAACTCCCAAACCTGATTCCGCTCAAACTGATTGAGCTCATCCTTCATGGCTAGGATCCAGTTGGGGTCAGCAAGAGCTTCTTCTATGCTCTTAGGTTCCTGATCACTCAGGAAACAACAAAACATAGCGCTCTCACCAAAGGACAACCTTGTCCTGACCCCCTCATTGACATCACCAATGATATCAGCCAATGAGTGATCTTCTAGCCACCGCCTCCTGCTGACGGCTGCACTGGGAGCTGCTGACGTCCCTTCGCGTGATCCTGAAATATTAGTCTCGACAATAACAGGCAAAGAAGCGGAACGAGCAAGAGCAGGGGATACTGAGTAATTTTCCGAGGGTTGGGCAACATCGAGACTTTGTTTCCCCCTACAGTGTTGGACTCAATAACTGTCTCAGGTGCAGAAGCATCATCACCGACAGTACGTACCTCAGGTTGAGTCTGTCCCTCCGTCTGAGACTCAACATTCTCCGAGGCTGGGGCTTGCTGAAGGTTGGCCTGAGGTCCATCCTGATCTTCATCATCATCATCCCATCCTTTGGGAGCACTGACAAGTTTGACCTTGAATTTAGGATTTTTCAGACTCAGTCTTGTTACTCTCTTGGTAACCCCCTCAGTGTCAGGACTCGGAACCTATTTTCTACGCACTGATGCAGTCTCATCAAACATAACATGAGGTGTTTCCTCCACACAAAGAGTCCGACAGTTATACACCCTGAAAGCTTTACTGACTGAGGAGTATCCTAAGAAAACTCCCTCATCAGATTTGCTATCAAAGGCTTTCAGCTGTTCTTTCCCATTGTTCAGAATGAAACACTTACACCCAAAAATATGGATATAAGAGATGTGAGGCTTCCTCTTGTTCCAAGTTTCATAAGGTGTTTGAGCATGTTGTTTGTTCAGCATAGATCGGTTCTGAGTGTACCAAGCAGTATTTTTGCTTCAGCCCAGTACTTCTTGGGCAGTCCTGACTCAGCCAACATGGTCCGGGCAGCTTCCTTCAGGGTCTGATTCCTTCTTTCAGCAACCCCATTCTGCTGAGGGGTCCTATCTGCAGAAGTCTCATGAGCTATACCATGGTTAGTACAAAAGTCAGTTATAATATAGTTTATAAATTCTGTTCCTCGATCTGATCGGATCCTGACAATGCTCTGACCCTGTTCAGTACTCAATTGCTTGAGTAACTCCGGAAGCTTGACCTGAGTCTCCTTCTTGTTCAGCAAGAAAATAACCCATGTATACCTGGAATAATAATCAACAACAACAAGGGTATATTTCCTACCATTTATGCTGACAGGAGTAACTGGACCAAAGAGATCCATGTGCAGGAGCTGAAGCACTCTGTCAGTTGAGAAGGCTTCTTTCTCTTTGAATGAGGCTTTGGTTTGCTTGCCTTCCTGACATGCTCCGCACACGTGGTCTTTGCTAAAAACTTCATTAGGTAGACCATCTACAAGAGAAAGTCTAGAAATTTTGTTAATAATCTTGAAGTTTAAATGACTCAGGCGTTTATGCCAAAGCCAACTGAGTTCAGAGGAGCTCTTAGCGACCAAACAAGTTTTAGGAGGACTGCTCTTGAAGTCAAAAAAATATACATTGCCCCTCCTGATACCTGTAATCAGAACCTGTAGTGTAGATTTGTCCTTTACAAGACACATATTAGATGTAAATTCTACACTATATCCTCGGTCACAGAACTGACTGACCGAGAGTAAGTTATGTCTCAGTCCTTCAACATATGATACATTCAGTACACGGACAGAGCCAATAACAAGGGTTCCGAATCCCCTGGTGAAACCCTTAGAGTTATCACCAAAGGTTACCTGCGGGCCTTCCTGAGCTACATAATCCTGAAGGAGATCACGAAATTGATTCCTGGGGGCGGGCCTCCGGGGAAGTTGAGGGTGTATGGGTGTCAGCCTGAGTTTCAGGAGCCCTGGATTTATTCCTGGGGGCGGGCCTCCTGTTCCTCTTTGGCTTGGGTGCATTGGCTGGGGTCTGTCCTGAGAAGGAGCAACTCAGGCCTGACCTCTTGGCACTTGAGGTCTGGTCTGAGTGTTATCGGAGTCAGGTCTCCGTTGCCTTTCAGAGTCCACCTGGTTTGTCCTTCTCCTTTGAGGATAGGGACGCTCCTGATGGGCTCTGTGCCCTGCCTAAGGAGTCTAGACCTCAGTAGTCCTTGGCCTTGCCTTAGTTCTTCTCTGACCGGAGTTCCTTCCACCCTGAACAATTCTGGGCTGAGCCTGAGAAGTGCTAGGGGCAGAATTCTTACCAGCTTAAGGATTCCTAGGCTGAGCTTTGGAGTTCCTTTGGTCTGTCTTCCTAGACTCAGGATGAGGAGCCTTGGCCTTTCCCTCAGATTTTGGCCTTGGTTCCTCAGTCCTTTACCTGACAGGTTCAGCAGGCATTTTCTCCTTCCCTTTGCCTTTATCCTGACGAGCAACACTTGGGCTCTTGTTGTCAGTTTGGGCAGGGACAAACTTCTTCTGAGAGTTGCTCCCTGAAGCACCTCTCTTCTTCTTGCCGTTTGGGTCTTTAGCCTAACCCAGCTTTGGCACCATCGGTCAGCTGAGAGAAACTTTTTAACTCATCAACCACTTGGGTAGATGTGTGTAACTTCTTCAGCTTAACCTCAAGATGCCCATTTGATTCTTTCTGGGCCTCAATTTCAGTGGTATATTGAAGCACCAACTCTTCATGAGCTTTCTCTTTTGAGATCAGCTCAAGATCCCAAGCAGTTTGCTCAGCACAAAGGCGAGCTTGCCACTCAGTTTCGAACATCACTCTTACAACAATTCGCTCAATCATCAGCTGTTCCTGAGCGAGGAACAAATCAGTGTCACGAGTCTCAATCAGCGAGCTGATTACACCCTTCAGTCTATCCACCTCCAGTGGAGCTTCATTATGCTTGTTCTGAGCATGAAGCAGTTCTTCCTGAAGATGTACTAATCTGAGGGCTTCCTCAGTATCTCTCACTCTGAGAGACTCAGTAAACCGATCATTTTCTCTACTCAGCTGTGCATTTACATCCACTGTGTGAGTATGGGTCTCCTGCAGCCTTCAGAAGTCAACCATCAATTGCTCTAGAGCTAGCTGAAGATCCAGTTCTCCTGCTGAGTCTGAGCTAAGCTCAGGTGCGTGATCAGGAGAAGAGGCAGAAGAATATACCTCATCATCTGCCATCAGGCAGAGGTCATCATACTCCTCATCGGAGAAGAGTTCAGGGGACCGGAGTCCTGGGCCGTCTGAACCTGAGGAATCCTCAGTAAGCATAGCTCTCCGGTCTGATGCCCTGAGCTCTCTCTTGGCTCTCCGATCCTCTCGCTCACGAGCACTGAGCTCCAGACAATCATACTGATAATGTCCGGTCTTTTTGTAGTGGTGGCACTGATCTACACCAGAAGCAAACTTCTTGTCAGTGTACCTTTTATCTGATGACTCCCTCCTGCTCCCTGATGATCGTTCAGGTTTGGAGCTGGATCTTCTGGGCTCATCATCTCTCCTCTTCTCATCTGTTCGCCGCTCAGGCTTATCGCGATCTCTCCTGGAATCTGAACCCCTCCTTTCTTCTCTTCGGGGGCTCAATCTCCTGGGGCTGGAGTACGTGCGATCACGGCTGTCAGTATAAAATTTCTTATACTTTACGAATCGAGAGTTCAGTTTCTCGAAATGCCGCGCCATCAGGATGTATTCCAAGGCCAGCTCATCCTAGTTCATGTCCTTTAGAGACTTAGTACCAGATCCCGCCTCAGGCTCAGGAGTAGCTTTAAGAGCTACGCTCTTTTCCTTTTCAGGTGTCTTCTCCTCACTAACTTCCTCACTGACAACACCCTTCTTCTTCCTCTTATCGAAGTCGAATTCCAGAGCCTTTAACTCTGAGAATAGTGAGAGTGAGTAATGTTGGTGAGATCCTGAGTGTTTTTCAATAAGATTACTCCTGTGTCCCATCTTTCAGGGAGACAGTTCAGGATTTTAGAAGATACCTCCCTCTTGGGAAACTCCTTCCCAAGGGTTGCTAGCTCGTTCATCATCTTAATGAACCGAGCTTCCATCTGATCGATGGACTCTCCCTCTAACATCCGGAAGGCCTCAAACTTCCTGATCGCAAGATCTCTCTTGTTCTCCTTGATCTTTTCTGATCCCTCACTCATCTCCCTCAATGCATCCCAGATCTCCTTTGCCGTCTTCAGGTGCATGAGCCTGACCGAATTCTTGTAAGAAACGGTGTGGAGTATAATGTTCTTTACAATATTCTCCAGTCCGATTTGCTTAATCTGATCAGAATTAAGCACGGACCTCTCTATTTCTTCATCTCCGGCAGCTGGAACAGGAACATTGCCAGCAACGGGCTAGGTCATCTGAAGATTCCTCATGAATTTGATCGGACCTTGCTCAATCACCAAAGGCATCTGATCATGGATGGAATAGAGATGTGCGAGTACCCTAAATTTCCAATAGTCATAATTATCAATAGAGAATTCAGGAAGATTGCCCTCGAGGTGTTTAGAACCGGATGCCATGATATGCTATTTTTAGAAACAAGATCTGTTCAGTAGGCCACCAAAAGTTTCTCCTCAGAAACTGTTGGTAAACAAAGTCAGTGGTCTTTTGAACCACTGCTCTGATACTACTTGTTGGTCCCGAAACGAGTATAATCAGTGTATGGGGGGGGAATACACTGATGTCAGATTTTTCTGAAAGACTCAGAAAAATGCTCTAACACTCTTAGTCAGGATTTCCTGAATTACTCAGTACGGTGAAGGTCCACAGGGGCAGCAGGGACAGTTCAGTAACGAGTCAGATAAGCTGAGTGTGAGTAAAGTGCTCAGAAGCTCAGTAGAGATAACAAACCTACTGACTGCTCGGAAGCATGTCAGTTGGACTACTATCTTAGTGAGCTAGAGTACGTGCGGAAAGTGAGCCCTTAGTTTCTACTCATTTTAGTTTCTGAAAACATTTTCTCTGAGTTTGCTTAGTAAACTGGTGGTTAAGGCTGAGTGCACAGTATTAAGATTCAAGATGATTGATTCAGTCCTGAATATAAGAACAATGCAGAATGTTCAGTTTATTATGATGACAGTTATGATCCTAAACAAAACAGTAAATCAGCACACAAGGGTCTTTTTAACGTGGTTCGGAGATAACCAACTCCTACGTCCACGGCCTGATTTAACAGGATGCTATCCTCAAAACCCTGAGTATAGGTACTTGGGTTTTAAGTGCCAAGGGACACGAATAGCCAACTTCCTCTCTTAGGAACTGACCTATGGGCGTTTTACAAGTCCCAGTCCTTCTAACCAACCAATCTCACACCCTGAGTGGTTTGGTATTCTGGTTTCCAACTAGGATAGCTCTAGTAGTACAAAACAATGCTAAGTATTAGAACTATCGATCTAAGCAAATATAGAGAGAATCCTACTACAACACTATGGAAATTTAATTACAGAGTGTTGCTTGTAGTATGCCTTGAGAGCTTTCACTTGGAAATTTCCCGTTCTCCTTGAATGGGTGCAAGACTCTCCATATTTATATGCAAGATTCAAAATAGATCAATTGGAGGAGAACAAATCAAATCTTTCCTATTTTAGGGTGGTTGCAGGCTAGAAGTACTCTTTGACCTAATCGTCATGCTTAAGCTGGCAAGTTTGTCTCACCACCTGCAACTCTGAGACACATTAAATGTCGCATTAAATGCTGCACAGACTCCGTACATACATGTCGAAAGATCATTGGCTTTCTGTTCTAACGGCTAGTTGACTTTCAGACATTTGTCCTTCCTCGTACATTCAATACTCTGAGTCTTTTGTAAATAACTCAGCCTGAATGTTTGTCTTATTGGAGTCTTACTGACATTCTCTTTGTCTCTTGTCCCATAGCATAAATAACCTTTTTGCTTTGGACTTACATGATTCAGGTAAACTGAACCAAGGCCTAAGTCAGGTCTTATGTGCATTCAGCACAGCCTGATTGGTTATTCAGCCCAGTATATGTAACCTTTTGCCTTTGGACTTACTTGAGTCAGATAAACTGACTCAAAGCCTAAGTCAGGTCTTATGTGCATTCAGCACAGCCTGATAGGTTGTACTTACTCTTCACTGACTAAGTTCTGTCCTGAGTATGCTTAGAGTACTCAGTAGAAACATCAGTCAATTGTACTTCAGGATTGTCTTCAGGACGGATCATCAGGCTTCGTTCTTCAGCTTCAGTTCAGGCAACCTTCAGCAAGACTGACTCTGACTTCTTCAGGATGGATTGTACATCAGAATTCAGTAAATTGGGTCAACTCCAATATTCTTCAGTCTTCAGCATGTTCCCCCTGAACTGAATTCCTAACCTGACTATCCTGAACTAGACAGACGTGAACAACTGTACTTAGGCAAATTCATCAGGGGTTTTGGGATCTAATCAAAATACTAAGATTGTCCCAACAGAAGGAAACTCTTATTGGTGGATGAACCAAGTGAATCTGAGGATGGAATTGATAGAGAGAGAAGGCAGAAGAAACATCATTCTAAGAAAACTACAGAAGAAGAAATTGACAAGTCTACAGCTGTAGACTTGGCAAATGTACATCCTGAGGAAGAAATTTTTGAAGAAGCTATTGAAGAACCTGAACCTGAAATTGAACAACTTTCTGTTGTTCCAGTTGAAAGAATTGAAGATTTTGAAGAGGAAATGGAAAAATTTGATGACTGGAAGATTGTAAGGGAAGAATTGGATAAACTTACAGTTGAGGAAAGAAATTTGTTCCAGTGGGTTGTTGATTGGACAAATTGTGATGATGTGAATGAGCTTATGAAGCCTAACTTTCTAGATGAATTTCTTGCTGAGAAATTGAGAAAGAATAAAGGAAAAGGAAAGCAGGTTGTTGCTGAAATATCAGAAAAGCAGAAAATCACTAAGTCATAAGCTGCAGCTTCGAGAGTTGCAATGGGATCTGAGAGAGATCCTAAAGTTGAATTTCCTGAAGCTGATTATGAAGTTGTAAGCTTAGAAAGTGAAGAGGAGATACCACAGAGAGTTGGTGAAGGAAGTCATCAAGTAGTTGAAGCTGAGGGCTTAACTACTTTGGCTGAAGAGGCAATTTTGATGGAGTCTGCAGGAGCTAGTGCTGCAGATCCAGTGGTGAATGCTGATGAGACTACTCTTGAACAGCCTGATTCAGAGAAAGAAAAAGATGCTAAGAAGGCTGATTCACCTTGCAAAGAGCTCAAAGACAAGCCTGATGATGATGAAGGTGGTGATGATGATGCACCAATGGGTGGTGCTCAAGCTCAAGCTCAAGCTCAAGCTAAACATGTACAAATTGGAGCTCAACCCACTCAAGAGGTACAAGCTGATGAACAAATCATTGATGATTCCTCTAGGGTATATGTTGCAAACCAGTGTTGCAACGTCTACTACTGAGGCTGAGTATATGGCGGCAGGCAGTTGTTCCCAAATCCTTTGGTTGAAGCAACAACTGAGAGACTACCAAGTTGAGGCCACTGATGTCCCAATTTAGTGTGACAATAATAGTGCCATTGCCATATCCCAAAACCCAGTCTTACACACAAGGTGTAAGCATGTAGACATCAGGCATCACTTTATCAGAGATCATGTTGAGAATAAGGATATAAGGAAGGAGATGATTCCTACTGACAAGCAGAGAGCTGACATCCTGACTAAGGCTTTGCCTGAAACCAGGTTTGTTGAGTTGTCAATAGAGTTAGGACTTCTTGACCCAGGAGTGGATGGTTCAGTATGAACCTCAGTACAGGAGTGAACAAAGTGGTCAGGAGGGATGATTAACTCAGGATCAGGATTGCAGATGGATGGATGGCTTTCAGGGGGAACAGACATCAGATTTGGATCTTTAGGATTAGAATAGAGTTAGGTTCAGGACACAGAGCTCAGGGCTTGTCACCCTGATCAATATCAGAGGTATTAGTCAGGTTTCTATATCTGACTGACTGGTATGTATTATTAAAACCTTGCTTTATTTATGTCTTGCTTGCATCATTTCTGATCATGTCTGACACCACATCAATCAAAGGGTTTTTAACTCTAATCCTCAGCCATTCATTTATTATTCAGTTTTTATTAATTGCAAAATGCGTATTAAATTCAAACATTCTTCTGACACGCATTAAATGCAAAATTGGCGGGAACAGTTTTCAATAAAGTGAAACATCATTGGTTTTAAAAATCGATATTTAGTACACTTTTAATTTCGGATATACCCCTTCATCTCATCTGTTGAATTTCAAAAGGCCATTAATCCTACCCACTCATTAAAACTGAATTTTTGGGTATAAAAGGAAGGATCATTCATTGAGCACAATTTACGCACTCATATTTACCTGATCAAATTATCTACAACCTATCTCTCTCACTTTCTTGCATCCATGGCTTTATCTGATGCTCAATCTCTTGAAGACACTAGGAGGTTTCATAACGTGATCTCTGAAGTTGAGTCGAAGGTGTCTTACGAGTGGCTGGTGGATTTATCGCATCGATCCACCATCAAGGAGCTTGATCACGTTCATGGAGCCATCAATCAGGCTGGGCTCCTAAACTTTGTCACCAGGAAGCCAACCAAGATCTGCCCCCACCAAATTATTGCCTTTTATGCAAATCTGAAGATGAATGATAACGATGAGTGGGAATCAGTGATTCCACTTCGAAGGTCGGTAGAGAAGAATGGGAAGAAGGTTGTTCAATATTTTACTGAGAGGATCCAGCTCCGGGATCTCATCAGAAAGACTTACAATCTTCTTCCCCATTCGACTGAGGAGAAGTAGTTGGTGGATTTGACTATTTATAGGGCCGGAGAGGAGCAGGATTGCATTAACGAGTACTTGATCGTCCCTATAACTATCTTCAGCATAATGAACAAAAAGCTACTAAAGCATGAGTACAAGCTTTTGTTCGAGGTAGTCGTTCAGAGTATCATGGGCCTCATGGGAGGCATGGAGCAGATTAGTCAGCCCAAGATCAGGGGTTTGGCTGCTGTGGTGGACAATGCTCTGATCGACTGGGAGGAGTTTTTCCTTCAGAAAATCATCCAGGAGTCAAAGAAGGTTAGGTTGGATGGGGACAGGATCGTGCTGGACAAGAATCCTCATTTCGGCTCGAGGATGTAAGTAATGCTCGAAGGTTTCCTTGGGGATGTTGATACGGATGGGTGTGAGGATTTCAAAGATAAGAATATCCTTTTCAAGAACTCAGCTGACACTATCAAGTGGATGCTTGATGCTGAGATCAAGAAGACCACAAGGAGCAAGGGAGGAAAAGGGAAAGCAGTGACCCAGAAGGCTCAGGAGGAGCCAGTCAAGTCCGGACCTAAATGAGTGAGAGTCAAAGGCATTGTGATCGGGGAGAAGAAAACAATGCTTCTTGACTCCGACACTGAGTCAGATCGCCCTGATCAGCGATCTGATTCAACTGCCACTCTTGCTGTCGTGCCCATCTCTGTCGTGGCACTCACTGAAGTCTCACCACCTGCTACTGCAGCAGCCTCTGGCACTGAGCCGATGCCTCAGGAGGAGGTGGCTTGAGTCGAGGGGGAACAGGCTCCACCTGTTCAGGAGCCGGTACAGGAGGACCCATTGATGAGGGTCGTAGAGGTGTTGGGTGAGGAGGTTCAGGCTCAACCGTCTGGTGCTCAGGAGGAGCTAGTTGAAGGTGAAGGAGGCGAAGTGAAAGAGGGTGAAGAGGATGTTGCTCAGGAGGAGCAGGGTAGTTCTGATGCAGGAGATGTTGAGCATCGGGAAATTGAGGGGATGGAGGCTTAGGAGGAGGAGCTCCATGATGAGGATTTAGAGAGTAATCGGGGATAAAAATGGACAGTCTCCAATGACGCTGAATCCGGGTCTGATCAACCAGAGGAGGCTGAGGAACAAACTCAAGAGGAATCAAAGCCACCAAGGTTAACTCCATTCGAGTTAGATGCCAGATGTCAGGCCATCAGACTTGTCCAACAACTCTTTCCTGATCTGGAAGTGTCTTATGGCGAGGAGGTAATTCAACTTATGGTGCTGATGATGATGAGGAGGGCCTCGATTACTGAAGTTGCTACCCTGATACGAGACATCGGCGAAGAAAACCTCAGGGATAAGGAGCAAAGGATCTTGGATAGATTTGGGCTTCGTACTTATGCCCAAGTCATCAACAAAGAGGATTTCATCAGGGTAGTCAGGGCTCATGATCCCCAGAATCCTCAGCTAAACCCTTCTATGGCACTTGTAGTCGGGGAAGGTGCGACCTCAGGTGGAGGTGCACCGGCCGATGACTCACTCCCAGGGACCGGGATTGCTGAGGCTTCAGTAGAGGTCCCGAAGAAGGTTGCCACTAAGCTCAAGCCAGCTAAGAAGAGGAGAACCTGAACCATTGCAGTGGGAGTGTCACTAATGGGGAGGACCATCCTGGGCAAACTTGATCGTCAGCGTGAGAAAATAAAAATACTCACTGCTGAGTTGGGCAAGGCTAAGATGGAATCGGCTGATAGATTCCTGAGCCTTGAACAACAACGATCCTCCAGAGTTACTAGGACTAAGAAGAAGGTGGTGGAAGCTCAGGATGCTACTCCCCTGGTATATGAGTACGTCGACAATTTTGTTCCTCTTGAACTGAACAAGACCTGGGTCCCGATCAAGAAGGAGTTCGTCAATCAGTACTATGTCGTCGGGAACTGGCTGAAAACATCCGAAGGCAAAGAGATCAACACTATCTTTACTGAATGGATGGCCCTGCACCATACTGATCTCTGGACTGAAATTGATAGACATGCTGACAGAGTAGGAGTTCAGATCAGGGCACCCGAGCACATCACCTATCCAATGCCAAACCTCGGTATCAATAACCACTTGAACACGGAACTGATCAGAAAGGAGATAGCTATGATTGCCTAAAAAATAGGAGCTATCAGAGAACAGAAAATGTTCCATGAAATCAAGCTGAGAGTCCTAAAGAAGTATGGGATCTCCTTGGCTAGGTGGGATGATGAAGACTGAAGAGTACAGATCGGGATTAGTGTCTCAGGATCTTAATGTAATAGTTTTAGGAATTCATGTACTTATCTTTTATATCAATGAAACTTTTCACACTCCTGAGACAACATCTCGTTGACTCCTGATTAATTTTCTGCTCTTTATCAAGAACTGTACTAACCCATTCCTGTTTCCATCTTACAGAACTCAGGACCTGTTATAGGTTCCTGAACTGAATACTGACTAAGTCAATAACTTTTTTAGATGGTAGGATTTTTCTAAGGGTTTTGGCATCATCAAAAAAGGGGAAATTGTTGGGACAATCTTAAGTATTTTGATTAGATCCCAAAACCCCTTGATGAATTTGCCTAAGTATAGTTCATCAGGATGCTAGGCTCAGGATTAGATAGGTTAGAATAGATTTTTCTATTCACAGGTATTCAGTTCAGGGGGATCGTACTGAGGAGTGAAGACTGATGGAAGACGTCCCTGAAGTCTAAAGTCTGAAGCTGTTCCAACCCTGAAGGTGTTGAACATACTAAGGATGGTCAACCTGAAGCTGCAACCTGAAAAACCTCGAAAGAGTCCTGAAGATGCCTAGAAGCCATCCTGAAGAAGACCACTGATCCTGACAGAACTGAGTAGACTAAACATGCTCATGGAAGTCTTTGTCAGTGAAGGCTCAGTGTAACCTTGATCAGGCTGAAAGTCCTTCTGATGTTCATAAGTTCTGACTTGGGCCTAGTATCTGTTAACCTGATACTTGTAAGTCCTAAGACCCAAAGGTTACACGTGCGAACGGAAGTCTGATGAAGCAGAAAGAATGTCAGAGTCTCGAACATAAGACAAACATTTATGCTGAGTAAAGAACGAGAAACTCAGTGTTATAAATGTACGAGGTTCAGTAAAGTCAATGCCGATAAACTAGCCATTGGACCAGCGACCAGTTAGAAGGCGACACATATGTACGGAGACTAAACACATTTAATGGTTCTCAGAGGTGCAGGCGGCGAATCAGTAACTTTGCCGTACTAGGTATGGTCTCTGTCAGACAAGGACAACCAGAACCTGCACCTACCTAATATAGAAGGTTTGAAACGGATCACTTCCAATGGATCTTTTTCAAACCTCCTATAAATACAGAAGACCTTGCCCCCATTCAAGGTTACGGGAAATTTCCAAGTGAAAGCATTCTCAAGATTCCAAGCACTCAAAGAAAATTTGAAGCAACACTATGAACTTTAAGTTTCCCTAGTGTTGTAGTAGGAATTATTCTGTATTTTGCTTAGAGTATTGATCCCACCCTTAGCACTGATTTGTTAGAGGGATCAATACACAATAGTTGGAAAACATGAATACCAAACCTCTCAGGTTGTGAGTTGGTTGGAAGGAAGGACTGGGACTTGTAAAACCACCCAGGGGTCAGTTCCTTGGAGAGAAAGTTAGCTATTCGTGTCCCTTGGCACGTAAAACCCAAGTACCTATCCTCAGGGTTTTGAGGATAGCTTCCTGTTCAATCAGGTCGTGGACGTAGGAGTTGGTTATCTCCGAACCACGTTAAAAAGACCTTTGTTTGCTGATTTACTATTCTGCTCAGGATCATAAACTGTCATCATATTAAACTGAAGCATACTTGCATTGTTTTTGAAAAACCATCAGGACTGACTTGTCATCCTGATCAGTAAACTGTGCACCAGCCTTAACCACGTTTTCACTAAGCAAAACTGATAAGTTTTCAGAACTAAAATGAGTAAACACTTAAGGGCTCACATTCCGCACTAAACTGAGCTTACTGAGATAGTAGCCCAACTGACTTGCTTCCGAGCAGTCAGTAGGATTGTTATCTCTACTGAGCTTCTGAGAGCATAACTCTGACTTAGATTATCTGGTTCATTGCTGACTCGTCCCTGCTGCACCTGAGGACTATCAGTAGACTGAACATATCAGGAGCTTCCTGACTAAGTCTGAAGGAGAATTTTCCTGAGATTTCGGGAAAATCTGACATCAGTGTATTCCCCCCATACACTGATTATACTCATATCGGGACCAACATAGAGTAATTAGACTAAAAATTAAAGAGTTTTAGTGTCTAATCTAGAACATGATCTTCATCTTCTTCTGTGCTTGGGGTCTGCATCTCTTTCTTCATCTTCATCATCAGAATCTTCATCTTGAGGTTTCAGGATCCCTTGCTCCACTAACTTCATGTTTTTCTCATCTTTTTCAAGATATTTTAATAACATTTGAAGTTCATAAGCTTCAACTTCTTCTTCTTCCTTCTTAGATTTGTACACCTTCTTAGGTAGTGGAATCCTCTTAATCTTTCCACCAAGGAGTCTAGCATTGTCTCACTTGTACAGTGATCCATCAACCTTCAGATCTTTATGATAGGGAGTGGATGTGCCAGTTCCCAAAGGTCACTGGCTAAGGAACGATCCCATGCTTGAAGAAGAAATCTCAAATATTAGTAAGTAGCTTTCGAGACTTGTAGCCTCTGCTACGTGGGCTAGAGATGAAATATAGATGTGAGTTCTGTCTTCTGGGCTCATGCCTCTGCCAGAGAGCAAAGGTGTCTGGTAACTGTGAGAGTTGTTGTGATGGAAAGGTGATCTCCCTTGTTACTTCTCATATCTGACCTCTGGGAAGTTGACCTAGTTTGTACTCGGATGATGAGGAAGCAGAGAAGAAGAGAATGTTGTCATTATCCTTGAAACCTAGTATATAGGTGCATGCAATCAGCCAAATCAACATGAAGGAATATTCTGGTACTTGCTACCAATAAGGGAGTGCCACGTGTTGTACTATCTGCCCTATTCTTATGCATTGCTCCACTACTACGATTAGGTTGTTAGGAGTGGTCCCAAAGGTAAAGGCAAAGACGGAAATACCCCTCTTTGCGAGAAGATGGTATATATAGCTCTTTGTTCATTTTCTTGTGCCCTAAGACATATTTTTTACACACACTTTCACACGTATTCAATACTTCATATTCTAGGAGGCTGAGTTGATCATCGGAGGGTTGACGTCGGAACCCTCTCCGGCCCAACTTTGTGAAGATCATCGGAAGAAGGAGTGCAGCAGTGGAAGATCCATCAGTATCCAGAATGCAGAGAACCAGTTTCTCATTGAAGCATTCGGAGAAAGGTAACATTTCTTTGATCTTCTTGCTTATTTTGTTTTATTGTTAAGCTGGGTATTTTTTACCCGATCAACTGGTGCCGTCTGTGGGAACATGTTTATGAGTTAAGACGTGAGTTTGGTATTATGTGTAAATTTGTTTCAAAATTTTCTATCTTCTCAAAGCAAAACGATCCCTGTGGCTTAAGTCGAGATCTCGCATATTAGTCCCTTAATATTGTTAGAAAGTATGATTACAGTGCCCTGAATGTTTATGTTATGAAAGGTATGATAAAATTTGAATGATAAATGAAAAAGCTGAGGATCCCAATAGGAATATATGTAGCCATTGGGGATAAAAGTAGCCGTTATTACTATTTTAGTGTGTAAAAACAAACTTCTCGGGAAGAGAACTTTGGTGACCCATGTGTGTTTACTTGAGCAGTTTTAAAATGAAGAAATGTCATATTATTGTGTCATATTTTCTCCATATTGGTGGCTAATGAAACTGAGGATAAAAGAGATGACTGACCCAAACCCCCGGAATCTGAGGTCAGAATTTGAGGCTGTGTCCAACACTCCCGCGAGCATGGAGATCCCAGTGGTCACAGCCCAGAGCACACCCGCGTTGCCAGTAAATGAACATCCAGGTAGCTCTAGTGTGATTACATTGACGGCAGATAGCCTAAGAGCTTTGATTCAAATGGCTTTGAATCAAGCCTTGACGAATCAGGTTGCAGAAGTAATAGGACAGAAGGAAACTCCTGTTTTGAATACTGAAACTCCCCTAGTAGGGGAGAGGAGAGAAAATGGGCCCATGGGCGTGTCTGAGGCTAGGGCGCCGATCGAGCCCCCAGCTAGGACCCAAAGTGGACCCAAACCTAGGGTCTGGAACGTGCCCAACATATTACCTCATCCAATGGGAGACGTCCCAGAGGATGGGAATGTGCGAACCAGATTTGGTAGAGCAGCTGCCGCAGGGGGTACTGTGAGAGATGACAGACTAGATAACAGAGCTAACAGGGGAGAGACCAGAGACTCTCGGTTGGTTGATTATGCGGATGACTCTGAGGAGGCAGTGGAATCTACGGCAGTGACTACTACTAATCGTGTAATAACTTCTTTGAAATGGGAAATGGAGGTAATTAAGAAACAGTATGAAAAGGCTATGAAACTCGGGGGGCGCCAGGGGGGATCTCCCCTGACATATGATATTCTTCGGGACCCTTTACCCCCTAGATTTAAGGCTCTGAATTATGAGTATGATGGAACTTCAGATCCACAGGATCATTTGCTAAGGTTTGAAAATGGGGCGCTGCTGCATCAGTACTCAGAGGGTGTAAAGTGTCAGGTGTTTCTTACCACTCTCACCAAGTCTGTCCAGAAGTGGTTTAGTCAGTTGCCTGCAGGTTCAGGTCACTCCTTCTCAGAACTCAGTGACCTGTTCTTGCATCAATTCGTAAGTGCCAGAAAAATAGTGAAAACCTCCTTGTATTTGCTCAGTTTGAAGCAAAAGCCTTAGGAGAGTCTGAGGGCATATATTACACGCTTTAATGAAGCTACCCTTGAGGTGCCCTCTACCTCGGATGAAGTCAGAACTAATGCCTTAGCGCAAGGGTTATTGGATGGAGACTTCTTCAAATCACTGGCCAAGAGACACCCTGCATCTTTTGATGAGTTGCATGTTAGAGCTGATAAGTACATAAATCTAGAAGAGGCGAGAAGCATAAAGAAATAGGAGAGAGGATCAGAAAAAAGAAAAGAGCCAGAAAAGAAGAGAGGAGGGGCTGAGAAGCACAAGAATGAGAAAGAGAAGTCACACCAGGAAAGTTTTGATGCTTACACCCCGTTGACACTGCAACCTGCTGAGATGTTATAAATTGCAGCAAATATCCCAAGGTTCAAATTTCCTGCTTCTGCTAGAAGGGGTCCGAAGAACCTTAGGTCAGAGCATTATTGTCGATATCACAATGATTATGGTCACGAGACCAATAAATGCAGACACTTGAAGGATGCTATTGAAAGATTGATTAGGGAAGGCCATTTTGTTGATTTCGTGAAGAGAGAAAGAGATAGGTATGGTGGAAAGAGGAAAGAAACCGGAGAGAAGGGAAAGGAGCTGATAGAAGCACCAAGGAAGGATGGGTCAAATTAGAGGAGAGGATTCATCCAGATGATAGTGGGAGGACCAACGGATGGTGATTCAAATAGAGCCAGGAAGGCATCTCTCAGAGAAGGAAAGTTCAGGAAAGATGGGAATATCCATCAAGTAAGGATGGAGGAAGATAGACCTATGATTAACTTTCGAGCAGAGGATGAGATTACTGGTCAGAGGCCACATAATGATGCTCTTGTCATAACAGCAGAGATAGGCGGATACGGAATAGCCAGAGTATTTGTGGACACAGGAAGTTCAGCTGATATTATGTTTCGAGAATGCTTTGAAAAGATGAATTTGAATGTAGAGCTCAAACCAATGGATACTGCCCACTTTGGTTTCGCAGGAGGGGCAATACATCCCAGAGGTCAGGTGTCATTGCAGGTCAGATTGGGAAAGCCGCCGTTGTTCAGCGTGAAGATGGTTAATTTCTTAATAGTGGATGCCCCGTTGGCGTACAATGTGATATTGGGAAGGCCATCCTTGAACTTGTTCAGAGCAGTGGTATCCACCTATTATCTGAAGCTAAAATTTCCTGTGGGAGCGGAGGTAGCAGAGATCTGTGGAGACCAGCTATGTTCCAGAAAGTGTTATATTGATACAGTGAGAGAGGTGGTTAAAGGTCTGGGTCAGTCAAGCAGAGGAGAAGACCCCCATGGGAAATGATTAAAACTCGAGGAAATGAGAGAGGAGAAGCCAGAGCTAAGAGTGTGTCCCAAGGAAGAGCTGATGCCAGTAGAGCTGTTCCCCAACCAGTCGGGATTTGTCACCTGTGTTGGTACTCAAATGGAGCACAGGATAGCAGAAGCTGTTATTATATGCTTAAGGAAAAATGCTGATCTCTTCGCTTTTAAGCCAGAAGACTTGATCGGCATCGACCCAGCAGTGGCCCTACATAGTCTGAATGTGAATCCAGAGGCCAGACCCGTGAAGCAGAGGTTGAGAAGGTTCGGCCCAGAGAAAGATAAGGTGATCCAAGAGGAGGTTCAAAAATAATTGAAAGCGAAGCATATAGTGGAGGTCCAATTTCCAGAATGGTTTTCTAATGCAGTGTTAGTGGCAAAAGGAGCTGGAGCTTGGAGGATGTGTATGAACTTTATGGATCTGAATAAGGCTTGCCCTAAAGATCATTATCCACTACCCAGAATTGATCAGTTGGTGGATTCTACTTCTGGATGTGAATTGTTATCTATGATGGATGCGTATCAGGGTTACCATCAAATTTGGATGGATCGAGCAGATGTACCAAAGACTTGCTTTGTAGTGTCTTGTGGAAGATACGGCTATGTCAAAATGCCATTTGGATTGAAGAACACAGGGGCCACATATCAGAGGATGGTAGATGTGGTGTTCAAAAAGCAGATTGGAAAGAATATGGAGGTATATGTGGATGACATGTTGGTGAAGAGCATCAAGGCGAAAGATCACGCCTCTGACCTTGAAGAAATCTTTGGTGTGTTAAGGACATACCAGATACGACTTAACCCAGCCAAGTGTGCTTTCAGAGTAAGGACAGGCAAGTTTCTCTGGTATGTAGTGACCCCCAAGGGAATCGAAGCCAATCAAGATGAGGTAAAGGTTATTCTAGAGATGCAAGCGCCCAAAAACTTGAAGGAGGCGCAGAGGCTAAATGGACGCATAGCGGCGCTGAGCAGGTTCATTTCTCGGTCAGCAGAAAAGAGTTTACCTTTCTTCAGAATATTGAGGAAAGGGTCATGGTTTGAGTGGAATGAAGAATGTCAAAAGGCCTTCGAGGAGTTGAAGAAGTACTTGGCAAAATTACCTCTGTTGACGAAGCCTGTGAAAGGAGAGACGTTATATATGTATTTTTCCATGGGAAGAAGTGCTCTAAGCTCCGTCCTCTTGCGAGAGGAAGGAGGCAGGCAACTGCCGATCTATTACGTAAGCAAAGTAATGCAGGGCGTAGAGGCGAGGTACTCGGAGATAGAAAAAGCTGTGTTGGTGGTTATAACAACTGCTAGAAGGTTGAGACCTTATTTCTTGGAGCATAAGGTAGTAGTCAGATCCCACATGCCACTGCAGAGAACTATGGGAAGACCTGACTTGTCAGGATGAATGGTAAAGTGGGTTGTGGAATTGGGGGAGTATGAAGTGGAATTCGAAGCAAGGTCAACCATAAAAGCACAAGCCATAGCCGATTTCATACAAGAAACGGCACAGTGAAGGGAAGTCAGAACATGGGAAGCATATGTGGATGGCTCAGCTACTTCTACAGGAAGTGGCGCTGGGATCTGGATAATCACACCTGAGGGAGAAGAGTTGCAGTTTGCCATAAAGTTTGAATTCAAGATATCCAATAATGAAGCAGAGTACGAGGCTTTGATCAGAGAAATGAAGATGCTTCAAGAGCTAGGAGCCCAGAGAGCAGTGATATATTCAGACTCTCAACTGGTGACTCAGCAGCAGCTGGGGGCGTATGAGAGGAAGAATGAGAAAATGGTTAAGTATGCAGAGGTGGCAATGCAGCTAAAAGAAAAATTCGAGGAATTGCGGGTAGAGCAGATCCCACGGGAAAGAAATCAGAGGGCTGATTATCTAGCCAAAATGGCGAGATCCTCTGAAGAAGTCAGTGGAAAGATCACTTTGATTGCAGCAAAGGTCCAAGTAACTAACTTGGAGGTTGGAGCAATAGAGGCAGAGGAAGATTGGAGATCCCACATTGTTCATTACTTACTGACAGGGCAGAAGCTAGAGGGGTATGAAAAGGTGAAAATGATGGTATACGCCCAATTTTGCATGATAGGAGAGTTTCTGCACAAAAGATCATTTTCCCAACCATACCTGAGATGTCTATCGGTGAGGGAAAGCAACTATGTGTTAAGAGAAGTGCATGAAGGATGTGGAGGATGTCATACTGGAGCTCGGGATGTAGCTCGAAGAGTGCTAAGGTTTGGTTACTTCTGGCCCACCATTTTGAGAGATGCGAAAGATTTGATACAAAAATGTGACAAATGCCAAAGGCATGGCCCCTTGATTCACGTACCAACCAGGGAATTGGGAGTGATGTATTCCCCTTGTCCCTTTGTCAAGTGGGGAATAGATATAGTAGGAAAATTGCCTAAGGCACAATAAGGAAAGGCATTCTTCATAGTGGCGGTTAATTATTTCAGTAAGTGGGCAGAGGCAGAAGCCGTGCAGAAGATAGATGAAGGAACAGTGATCAAATTCTTGTGGAAGAACATTTGTTGTAGGTTAGGGGTGCCCAGAATCCTGATATCAGATAATGGAGCCCAGTTCTCGGGGGGCCAGGGTAAGGAAATGATTTGAAGAAATGGGAGTGCAGCAGAGATGGGTAGCGGTTGCTCATCCCCAAGCCAATGGTCAGGTCGAGGTAACCAATAGAACCATTGTAAACGGAATTAAAATGAAGCTTGAAGGAAGTAGAGGGAATTGGACAGAGCAATTGGAGTCTGTCCTCTGGGCGTATCGAACTGGTTTCAAAACGGTCACAGGGGAGACTCCCTTCAATCTGGTATATGGAGCTTCTGTGGTTATCCCGGCAGAAATAGGAATCGAAAGCCATAGAGTCCAGATGTATGAAGAAGAGCAAAATGTAAAATTGAGAAGAGAGAATCTGGATATGGTGGCACAAGAAAGGGAGATCACTCGACTCAGAGCTGAGAGGTATAAGGAGCAGATAAAGGCTGCATACGATAAGAAGGTAAAAGAGCAAAAACTGGAAAAAGGAGACTTAGTGCTGAGGAGAGCTGATGCACTCAAACCAATGGGGAAGCTGGAGCCTAATTGGGAGGGCCCCTATGTCAGAGCACTATTGTTGATATCACAATGATTATGGTCACGAGACCAATGAATGCAGACACTTGAAGGATGCTATTGAAAGATTGATTAGGGAAGGCCATTTGGTTGATTTCTTGAAGAGAGAAAGAAATAGGTATGGTGGAAAGAGGAAAGAAACTGGAGAGAAGGGAAAGGAGCTGATAGAAGCACCAAGGAAGGATGGGTCAAATTAGAGGAGAGGATTCATCCAGATGATAGTGGGAGGACCAACAGATGGTGATTCAAATAGAGCCAAGAACGCATCTCTCAGAGAAGGAAAGTTCAGGAAAGATGGGAATATCCATCAAGTAAGGATGGAGGAAGATAGACATATGAATAAGTTTCGAGCAGAGGATGAGATTACTGGTCAGAGGCCACATAATGATACTCTTGTCATAACAATAGAGATAGGCGGATACGGAATAGCCAGAGTATTTGTGGACATGGGAAGTTCAGCTGTTATTATGTTTCAAGAATGCTTTGAAAAGATGAATTTGAATGTAGAGCTCAAACCAGTAGATACTGCCCTCTTAGGTTTCGCAGGAGGGGCAATACATCCCAGAGGTCAGGTGTCATTACAGGTCAGATTGGGAAAGCCGCCGTTGTTCAGCGTGAAGATGG
Source organism: Prunella vulgaris (assembly GCA_026898435.1). NCBI lineage: Eukaryota > Viridiplantae > Streptophyta > Magnoliopsida > Lamiales > Lamiaceae > Prunella > Prunella vulgaris. Next base: position 538,621 of record JAPKLY010000206.1, read on the forward strand.
TTAATTTCTTAATAGTGGATGCCCCGTCGGCGTACAATGTGATATTGGGAAGGCCATCCTTGAACTTGTTCAGAGCAGTGGTATCCACCTATTATCTGAAGCTAAAATTTCCTGTGGGAGCGGAGGTAGTAGAGATCTGTGGAGACCAGCTATGTTCCAGAAAGTGTTATATTGATACAGTGAGAGAGGTGGTTAAAGGTCTGGGGCAGTCAAGCAGAGGAGAAGACCCCCATGGGAAATGATTAAAACTTGAGGAAATGAGAGAGGAGAAGCCAGAGCTAAGAGTGCGTCCCAAGGAAGAGCTGATGCCAGTAGAGCTGTTCCCCAACTAGTCGGGATTTGTCATCTATGTTGGTACTCAAATGGAGCACAGGATAGCAGAAGTTGTTATTATATGCTTAAGGGAAAATGCTGATCTCTTCGCTTTTAAGCCAGAAGACTTGATATGCATCGACCCAGCAGTGGCCCTACATAGTCTGAATGTTAATCCAGAGGCCAGACCAGGGAAGCAGAAGTTTAGAAGGTTCGGCCCAGAGAAAGATAAGGTGATCCGAGAGGAGGTTCAAAAATTGTTGAAAGCGAAGCACATAGTGGAGGTCCAATTTCCGGAATGGTTTTCGAATGCAGTGTTAGTGGCAAAAGGAGCTGGAGCTTGGAGGATATGTATGGACTTCAGGGATCTGAATAAGGCTTGCCCTAAAGATCATTATCCACTACCCAGAATTGATCAGTTGGTGGATTCTACTTCTGGATGTGAATTGTTATCTATGATGGATGCGTATCAGGGTTACCATTAAATTTGGATGGATCGAGCAGATGTACCAAAGGCTTGCTATGTAGTGTCTTGTGGAACATACAGCTATGTTAAAATGCCGTTTGGATTGAAGAACACAGGGGCCACATATCAGAGGATGGTAGATGTGGTGTTCAAAAAGCAGATTGGAAAGAATATGGAGGTATATGTGGATGACATGTTGGTGAAGATCATCAAGGCAAAAGATCATGCCTCTGACCTTGAAGAAATCTTAGGTGTGTTAAGGACATACCAGATACGACTTAACCCAGCCAAGTGTGCTTTCGGAGTAAGGACAGGCAAGTTTCTCGGGTATGTAGTGACCCCCAAGGGAATCGAAGCCAATCAAGATAAGGTAAAGGTTATTCTAGAGATGCAAGCGCCCAGAAACTTGAAGGAGGCGCATAGGCTAAATGGACGCATAGCGGCGCTGAGCAGGTTCATTTCTCGGTCAGCAGAAAAGAGTTTACCTTTCTTCAGAATATTGAGGAAAGGGTCACGGTTTGAGTGGAATGAAGAATGTCAAAAGGCCTTCGAGGAGTTGAAGAAGTACTTGGCAGAATTACCTCGGTTGACGAAGCCTGTGAAAGGAGAGACGTTATATCTGTATTTTTCTGTGGGAAAAAGTGCTCTAAGCTCCGTCCTCTTGCGAGAGGAAGGAGGCAGGCAACTGCCGATCTATTACGTAAGCAAAGTAATGCAGGGCGTAGAGGTGAGGTACTCGGAGATAGAAAAAGCTGCATTGGCGGTTATAACAACTGCTAGAAGGTTGAGACCTTATTTCTCGAAGCATAAGGTGGTAGTCAGATCCCACATGCCACTGCAGAGAACTATGGGAAGTCCTGACTTGTCGGGACGAATGGTTAAGTGGGTTGTGGAATTGGGGGAGTATGAAGTCGAATTCGAAGCACGGTCAGCCATAAAAGCACAAGCCATTGCTGATTTCATACAAGAAACGGCACAGAGAAGGGAAGTCAGAACATGGGAAGCATATGTAGATGGCTCAGCTACTTCTACAGGAAGTGGCGCTGGGATCTGGATAATCACACCTGAGGGAGAAGAGTTGCAGTTTGCAATAAAGTTTGAATTCAAGATATCCAATAATGAAGTAGAGTACGAGGCTTTGATCAGAGAAATTAAGATGCTTCAAGAGCTAGGAGCCCATAGAGCAGTGATATATTCAGACTCTCAACTGGTGACTCAGCAGCAGCTGGGGGCGTATGAGAGGAAGAATGAGAAAATGGTCAAGTATGCAGAGGTGGCAATGCAGCTAAAAGAAAAATTAAAGGAATTGCGGGTAGAGCAAATCCCACGGGAAAGAAATCAGAGGGCTGATTATCTAGCCAAAATGGCGAGCTCCTTTGAAGAAGCCAGTGGAAAGATCACTTTGATTGCAGCAAAGGTCCAAGTAACTAACTTGGAGGTTGGAGCAATAGAGGCAGAGGAAGATTGGAGATCCCACATTGTTCATTACTTACTGACAGGGCAGAACCTAGAGGGGTATGAAAAGGTGAGAATGACGGTATACGCCCGATTTTGCATGATAGGAGAGTTTCTGCACAAAAGATCATTTTCCCAACCGTACCTGAGATGTCTATCGGTGAGGGAAAGCAACTATGTGTTAAGAGAAGTGCATGAAGGATGTGGAGGATGTCATACTGGAGCTCGGGATGTAGCTCGAAGAGTGTTAAGGGCTGGTTACTTCTGGCCCACCATTTTGAGAGATGCGAAAGATTTGATACAAAAATGTGACAAATGTCAAAGGCATGGCCCCTTGATTCACGTACCAGCCAGGGAATTGGGAGTGATGTATTCCCCTTGTCCCTTTGACAAGTGGGGAATAGATATAGTAGGAAAATTTCCTAAGGCACAAGGAGGAAAGGCATTCTTAATAGTGGCGGTTGATTATTTCAGTAAGTGGGCAGAGGCAAAAGACTTACAGAAGATAGATGAAGGAACAATGATCAAATTCTTGTGGAAGAACATTTGTTGTAGGTTAGGGGTGCCCAGAATCCTGATATCAGATAATGGAGCCCAGTTCTCGGGGGCCAGGGTAAGGAAATGGTGTGAAGAAATGGGAGTGCAGTAGAGATGGGTAGCGGTTGCTCATCCCCAAGCCCATGGTCAGGTCGAGATAACCAATAGAACCATTGTGAACGAAATTAAAACGAAGCTTGAAGGAAGTAGAGGGAATTGGACAGAGCAATTGGAGTCTGTCCTCTGGGCGTATCGAACTGGTTTCAAAACGGCCACAGGGGAGACTCTCTTCAATCTGGTATATGGAGCTTCTGCGGTTATCCCGGCAGAAATAGGAATCGAAAGCCATAGAGTCCAGATGTATGAAGAAGAGCAAAATGCGAAATTGAGAAGAGAGAATCTGGATATGGTGGCAGAATAAAGGGAGATCACACGACTCAGAGCTGAGAGGTATAAGGAGCAGATAAAGGCTGCATACGATAAGAAGGTAAAAGAGCAAAAACTGGAAAAAGGAGACTTAGTGCTGAGGAGAGCTGATGCACTCAAACCAATGGGGAAGCTGGAGCCTAATTGGGAGGGCCCCTATGTGATCGCTGGAGTGTTAAGAGGAGGAGTCTATGAGCTACAGGATGAAGAGGGCAACAAGATGGCAAGGCCATGTAGCATAGCGAACTTGAAAAAATACTACGTTTGAGTAGGAGCAAGAATACAAATGTTTAACAGCTTTCAATCAAAAGACCATGCATATCATGTAAGCTTGGCAGAATTTTATGAAAAGCTCCTGGGAATCGCAGTCCCTGGAGACCTTATGAGAAAATTTTATTTTTTCAAGATAGAAAATTTTCAGAGGAGGAGGAGCATAAGTTTTTGCTCTCTGACCTCTGAAAGTGTTGAGTAAGAAAATTTTATCTTTTCAAGATACAAAATTTTCAGAGGGGGAGGAGCACAAGTTTTTGCTCTCTGACCTCTGAAAGTGTTGAGTAAGAAAATTTTATCTTTTCAAGATTGAAAATTTTCAGAGGGGGAGGAGCACAAGTTTTTGCTCTCTGGCCTCTGAAAGTATTGAGTAAGAAAATTTTATCTTTTCAAGATAGAAAATTTTCAGAGGGAGAGGAGCACAAGTTTTTGCTCTCTGACCTCTGAAAGTGTTGAGTAAGAAAATTTTATTTTTTCAAGATATAAAATTTTCAGAGGGGGAGGAGCACAAGTTTTTGCCCTCTGACCTCTGAAAGGGTTGAGTAAGAAAATTTTATTTTTTCAAGATAGAAAATTTTCAGAGGAGGAGGAGCACAAGTTTTTGCTCTCTGACCTCTGAAAGTGTTTAGTAAGAAAATTTTATCTATTCAAGATAGAAAATTTTCAGAGGGGGAGGAGCACAAGTTTTTGCTCTCTGACCTCTGAAAGTGTTGAGTAAGAAAATTTTATCTTTTCAAGATAGAAAATTTTTTCAGAGGGGGAGGAGACATATATATCAGCATAAATTAGAAGCAAAGCATGAAATATATAAAAGCAATAAAAGGTAAAGCAGAATAATCTCGAAGTCAAAAGAGCACATACGCTCTAAACGATAAGGGGCACGCAGGCCCATAACAGAAAATAAGTGTTTGCAAAAACCAAAAGAGGAGAAAGAACAATGACATTAAGTCTAGCCTTGTCATCATCGCCCACACCGGGCCCAGAAGATGGGATATTGGAAGTAGTGGCAGGATCAGAACTAGAGGGGCCACAGAGGTCATAAAGCAAAGGCCTTATAGGGGGAAGAGCGGGATCGAAGGAGCCAGAGTCAGTCAGCAAAAGGAAAGCTTTCCTCATCACAGGAAGAAACCAAGGAGCATCAACGGGAGCATCAGGGTTGCCCTTGAAGTGTGGAGAGGGAATGACATCATCTTTGATTCGAGAAATATCAAGCTTCTCCGAAAAACCTTTCTCCCGAGCTTGCTTAATAGCCGATTTAAAACCAAAGCAAATGAAATGGCTAGTGTGGGGAGCCATATCCTCAAGGAATAGAGTGCTATGGTGGTAAGCATCCAATAAACCCTCATGCATCTCCATAAGGAAGCGTTGCCCAACAGTAGTATGAAGGATCATTCGGCGGCAAGAATCCACACCCCGATTAAAGCCCTGGATGTCAGCTTCCGCTAACTGAGTCTTAAGGGACACCAATTGAGCCTCTGTGTTTGCTAGCTTTCCCTCCAAATCCTTGATTTGGGAGTTCCTGTCTGCATTATGACCACAGGCCTGACTCAGTTCGTGAGCGGTCTTCAGAAGCTCCTGGTCCTTGAGGTCCAGTTCCTTGTGCAAGAAATCCAAATTAGAGGATCCCTTGCGGTCCAGGAGGCGAGCTTGAAATGCTAAAAACTATGCGTGCAAAGGAAAAGATATAAGCCATCACAATAGAGGCGAAAGAAAAGAAATTGAAAAGAAAAGGCAGAATTGGGAATACCTCAGCCAATTTTGTATAGGTGGTAACACGAAGATGATTAGAAGGCAAGTCAGAAGCGGAGGCCATCAAGAACGAGGGCTTGATCTCTTTAAAGAAACGAAAAACAGCTTCGTCTTCAGGAGCTGAGGGCGAATTGACAGCAGGTATTTTAGAAGAAATCTCTTCCTGAATCTCAGCACGGGAAGCCTGGCGAGTTGATTGATGGGTACGCTTGGCAGGGCCTTTGAGGGAAGTGGCAGAGGAAGAAGCCCTCTTGCCTTTGCCCTTAGGTTTAACAACAACCACATCTTTTTTCTCTAACTTCACAGCGGGGGATGCAGGGGCGGAAATGGTGAGAGGAACAGCTTGAGTCCCATCAAGGGTACCCTCGGGATTTGTCTCTTTCGAGCCCTCCAAATGAGCAATAGGAGTAATGTCTAGCACTTCGTCGTCTTCCAGCAGAAGAGCGTTCTTCCAATCCATATATGCAAAACAAGAAAGATATCTGAAAGTTGAGATGAGGAGAATAAAGATCACCAGAAGTAAGAAAAAGAGGTGCATATGTATATACCATTAGGACGAGTAGGAAAAGACTCATGGGTAGTAAACCCAAAATTATACAGGGCATAGCTCTCGCGCAAAAGCCCAAAAATCCTAGGGTAGCCATTCTTAGAAACAACGTGGCTCAAACGAATCATAACCCTCTGGTCAGCTTGAGGAATTACCTCATCAAGAGGTTTGGTAGCATGAGTAGATTTTGGCGCCTTATATTGCCATCGTTCACAGGTGAAGGGCCAATTGCCAGAGCGAGGAGTTACCACGAAGTAATATTCCCTCCAGTTACCATCAATGCTAGAGGGCTTGCCCACAAAATGTGCCAAACCCAGACTCCTAGAGCTAAAATAATAAAATTCATCCATTTTCTTAAGATCGTGGTTGATATGAAAGATCTCCAGAGTGGGATTCCCCCCATTGGCCTTCAAGATGAAATAAAAGGCCAGCAAAAAATGGATCGAGGAGGGAATTATCTGATTCAGGGGAATTCAATACAAATTACAGACACCCGAGAGAAAGAGATGCACAGGGAAGCGGAGACCCGCATGAAGCTAAGAAACCCAAAAGGCTAGTGAAGGAAATGGAAGATGATTGGGGCGCTCATCCTTAGTAGGGAGATCTACCAGAAAATCAAGGTGGGGCTCCAAAATACTCCTAAGGTCGTCCAAACCTTTCTGGTTCAGGCGGGTATGATGCGACACATCATTCCACCGGAACCTACTCCCCTCAGAGACTATTCTGTTGGGACGAGCAGAGAGAGGAATGGAGCTAGAAGAGGGAGCAGAAAACCCTAAAGTGGCTGAAGAAGAGCGGTGAGAAGAACGAGAATGCGATAAATTGACCGAAGAACTTTCTGGTCGAGAATCACCAGAAGGAAGAGAAGCTCTTGACATGGCTCGGGTCAGTAAACCCCACTAGGATCGAGCGTGGAGAGAAGAAAAAACAAAAGGAAAAGAAACATCAAAATTACTGCATGCAGCAGGCGGTAATTAGAGAAAATGAGGAAGAAAAAAAGGAAATACCTGTGCCGGAATCGATCGTCGGAAAGTGCAACCCCACGGGAAAATTGAAGAGAAGGAAGGGAAGGAGTAACACCCTTTTTCGAGAAATAGTAAAGTAGAAATTACCTTTATAGGAAAAGGTGTAAATCCGGAAAGAAGGCAACCCTTCCGTATCGACACGTGTTCGAAGGGATGTGACCCATCTGAAAGGTCGCCACTTTATGGAAGGCCCAGATAAGAAGCGTACAGCTCCGGGGTAAGGAGGCAGGAATTTGAAAATAAAAAATCCACTTAACGCCAAGAGCAGATGTCAAAAGGTCAGGACTTCTTATTCCATGAAAATGCCGCGAACCCATTTCACATAGAATATGGGGGAGTAGTTGATAGGGAGTGGATGTGCCAGTTCCCAGAGGTCACTGGCTAAGGAACGATCCCATGCTTGAAGAAGAAATCTCAAATATTAGTAAGTAGCTTTCAAGACTTGTAGCCTCTGCTACGTGGGCTAGAGATGAAATATAGATGTGAGTTCTGTCTTCTGGGCTCATGCCTCTGCCAGAGAGCAGAGGTGTCAGGTAACTGTGAGAGCTGTTGTGATGGAAAGGTGATCTCCCTTGTTACTTCTCATATCTGGCCTCTGGGAAGTTGACCTAGTCTGTACTCGGATGATGAGGGAGCAGAGAAGAAGATAATGCTGTCATTATCATTGAAACCTAGTATATAGGTGCATGCAATCAGCCAAATCAACAAGAAGGAATATTCTGGTACTTGCTACCAATAAGGGAGTGCCACGTGTTGTACTATCTGCCCTATTCATATGCATTGCTCCACTACCACGATTAGGTTGTTAGGAGTGGTCCCAAAGGTAAAGGCAAAGACGGAAATACCCCTCTTTGTGAGGAGAGGGTATATATAGCTCTTTGTTCATTTTCTTGTGCCCTAAGACATATTTTTTACACACACTTTCACACATATTCAATACTTCATATTCGAGGAGGCTGACTTGATCGCCGGAGGGTCGATGCCGGAACCCTCTCCAGCCCGACTTTGTGCAGATCATCGGAAGAAGGAGTGCAGCAGTGGAAGATCCATCAGTATCCAAAAAGCAGAGAACCAGTTTCTCATTGAAGCATTCGGAGAAAGGTAACATTTCTTTGATCTTCTTGCTTATTTGGTTTTATTGTTGAGCTAGGTATTTTTTGACCCGGTCACTTTGAATTTTTGAAACCTATCTTTCTTGAGTTTTGATTTTCTTAATCATAGTGTGCTTGTTGCAAATGCTCAAAAATTCCTTCCATAACTTATCAAATTCAGCCTTCATTTGATTAACCCTTTCCTCAGAATCTTCAATAGGCACCATGCTTAATGGTTGAACATTCAAGGGTTGAGCAATTACAACTGCAGTAGGTTCATCAGAAATTTTCTCTTTTTGTCTTTCCTTTATTTCTTTCTCTTCCTTCTCTTTTCTTCTTTCTCTAGATTCCTTCACAGTTTGTTCCAAATAACCAAAAGGTTTCTGAGTGTGAACTGTAGATTTCTGAGCTGTAGACTTAGGGAGCTGTATAATCTTGCCTTCTTTAGAACTTCCCTTGGTCTGATTAACTTGACATCTTTCTTCAGCTTGATCTCCCAGTTTCATAGATTTTGCAGCTTCAATGTCTTTTGCCCATGCCTTTCCAATATCCTTCACATTCTCAAGGATATTTTCAGTGGCTTGATCTCCTTCTTTGATTTCTCTTTCAATATTGTTTTCCCCCTTTTTGCCAACATCAATGTGTGACAAAATAGAGTTAAGCTTGTTCATTAAATCAAACTTTAGAGAATCATTTCCAGTAATCATCCTTGTCATTTCTTTCTTCATTGCTTTCACTTCTACCTTCAGATCAAAAGAGTCATTCTTTATCTGCTTGATATCTTACTGTAGATCAGTGATTTCTCTTGATTTCTGTATTTTGATCCATTAAGCTGTTAATAACAGCTTTAAAGTTTTTCTGAAGGACCTTTTTCTCCTCTGAGCTTCTCTCAAATTTCTTTACTAGGTCTTCCATACATTTTCTCACATTTTGAGAGATTATAGCATCAGGAACTAGCTTGACTTGCTTCAAAATTGCAACTTCAATGCTTTTGAATGATTCCTCTAAATTCTTCAGATGTGTAACAACTTCTTTATGTGTCATCTGAGGATTTGTATCACTGTCTTCTTCCTCAGAGTCACCTTCTCTGATTACTAACTCTTTTCCTTTCACGGCTTTCTGAGCTTTAGAAGGCACCAACTCTACAGCTGTAGAGTGTTCAATAGATGTCTTCCTCTTGCTAGGAGTTAAAATTGCTTCAGTAGAGAACTCAGCAATATAGTCATCAATGTTTTCTCTTTCAAGAGCTGGGTAACTCTGCAGTGGGGGAGTTCCATGTCTGTAGATTTCTTCTAATGTGAACATTGTAGGTGGAGATTGAAGGAAAATACTTGTGATAGGATTTGAAGTGTCCTTATCAATCTCTTTGGATGTCTCATCCACAATCTGCTCATCAGCTTGAACATTTTCAGAGTCTTGAGCTCCAGTTTCAACAGTTTTCTTTTGAATTTCAGTTTGAACTTGGACTTGAGCACCACCCATTGGTGCATCATCATTGCCATTCTCATCATCATCTGGCTTATCTTTTGGATCTTTACAAGGAGAATCATCCTTTCTTTTCTCCTTTTCCTTTTCGGAATCCTCTTTAGAAGTGTTAGCTTCATCAATATTCACTGGATCTGCAGCACTAGCTCCTGCAGACTCCATTAAAATAGCTTCCTTAGCCAAGAAATTCAACCCTTCATCTTCAGCTATTTGTTTACTTCCTTCTCCAATCTTCGGTGGCACATCTTCATCACTATTTGTGCTTTCCACATCATAATGAACTTCATATTGTGCCTCTGGATCTTCTTCAGTCATAAGCACAATTTTCAAGGCTGCGGCTGCAGACTTGGTGATTTTCTTTCTTGCAGGTTCTTCAGTTATAATCTGCTTTTCTTTTCCTTTATCTTTCCTTCTCTTTCCAGCAATGAAATCATCAAGGAAATTAGGTTTTAACAGTTCATTAACATCACTGCAGTTAGTCCATTCAACTATCCACTGGAATAACTTTCTCTCTTCAGCTGCTAACTTACCAAGTTCTTCTTTTACTAGCTTCCATTCCTCAAACTTTTGCCTCTCCATTTCAAATTCTTCAACCCTGTCAACTGGAACAACAGTGAGTTGTTCAGTCTCAGGTTTAGGGGCATCAATTTGTTCAGTTGCATCTACAAACTGTTCCTCATTAGTTTTTACCTTTGACTGCACAATTGGCAAGTCTACAGCTGTAGACTTGTCAGCTTCAACTTCTGTGGCTTTCTTAGAATGAAGTTTCTTATGTCTTTACTCTCTATCAACTTCATCTTCTGAATCCGTGGCTTCATACTAAGATTTTCCTTCTTACACTCTTTTTCTTCTTCTTTTCTGGTTCTTCTGGTGATCTTATAATGGTAAGAACCTTTTTCTCAGCTTTCTTCTTTCTCATTTTTTATTCAGGAGCCATAGGAGCATCCACAGCTCCTCTTTTGAAATTGGCTCTTCCTATTATTCTGTGAGTGATGATGGGTTTTCCTACATGCCCATTGAATAAGGAAAATCCTACTTCCTTAAGTATGTAGTTTAAGAACAAACAAAAACCTTTGTTCTTTCCATCTTTTACCACATCAACACTAATATTTCTCAAGATGAGTTCTCCAATATCTATCTTAACCTCCTTAACAAATGCTATCATTAAATCCCCCATAAGAATAGTGCCAGTATCATGAGCACCAGTCCTACATAATAGACATTTATCAATAGATTCATAAAGGTAGATATACTCAACTGCTAAGTCTGTTTTCTTGAACGTTCTCTTCCAGTTCTTTGGAAATGGCTTCTTTGCAGTAAATCTCTTCCAGTATTTTTCATCTTCATCTGTAAAATTGAGGTTGTCATGTGCATCACCTCCAGTTCTCAAGTGTAAAGCTCTACAAATATCACCAACTGTAATATTCACATTCTTTCCTTGCATTTCGACTGATAGAGTCTTCCTCTCAACATCTGTTTTAGCATTCTGGTAGAATCATAAGCACCAGGAATATGAGTCAGGCAATAGTTAACACCTTGATTCACTATGTGCTTCACAACATTTTCCATCGCATCAGTGGGGTGCTTCTTCAATATCTCATCAAAATCGAATAAAGCACCAAATATCACTTTCATCGCCATATTTCTTGGTTTCTTTGAGTAGGGGATGGGGAGTGTTTAAGGTTTCAGGTAGGGATTCGCAATTGTAAAAGTAAGATATAAAAGGATGAAGGATCCTTTAAACACCTCTCTTTAAACAACCATTATGAATAGGGGTATAACGGTCTTTGACCTAAAATTTATGAGCTTTTGAATTCTGAACCAAATTTATAATTAAATTTGTCCAAAAATCTAACTCACATGAAATTTAATTCCATTTAAAATGTCACACGTGCTCAAACATTTTATTAACCAAAATGTTTGAATAAATCCAAAAATTTTGTAACTTAGTATAAAAGTTTCTGAATTATGTAGTGCTTCATTTAATCATTAGAATTGTACACAGTACTGTAAGTTCAATAAGTTTGCAGTTGACATTCTTCGAATTTTTGAAATTATACAGTTGGTAAGGAATTTGCAGTCCTGAACTAAGTTTACAGCTGTAGAGTTCGACTCTACAGTTGAGTGACTTTGCAGCTGTAGTTTTCCTTTCTACTGAATTTTCAATTTTCTAGGCTTGTCTTTGCAATTTAGTGATTTTCACAGAGTCTTTTTACAATTCCAACATTCCCAAATTACCTCTCAAGATTGAGAATCTTGATTTACATAAACATTTAGTGAAAATATCAGTAAGATTCAAATCAGTATGAATCTTTGTTAATTTCACATCCTTTCTTTCAACATGATCTCTTATGAAATGATGTCTTACATCTATGTGTTTTGATTTAGAGTGTAATACTGGATTTTGTGTAATAGCAGTAGCACTTGTATTATCACAAAATATAGTTGTTTCTCTTGATTCAATCCCATAGTCTTGTAATTGATATTGCATCCATAAGATTTGAGCACAACAACTTCCAGCAGCAATGTATTCTGCCTCAGCTGTAGAAAGAGCAATTGAATTCTGCTTTTTACTGTGCCATGCTACCAACCTTTCACCTAGGAATTGACAAATCCCACTAGTACTCTTTCTATCAATCTTGCAGCTTGCAAAATCTGAATCAGTGTACCCAATTAGTTCAATTCCTCCTTCTTTAGGATACCATAATCCTAAATTTTGTGTGGATTTGACATACTTGATGATTTTCTTTACAGTATTTAAGTGTGAATCCTTAGGATTTACTTGGAATCTAGCACATACCCCAACTGCAAATATGATATCAGGTCTGCTACCTGTAAGATATAGCAATGATCCAATTAGTCTCCTATATTTGGTTACATCAACACTTTTGCCATTCTCATCTTTGTCAAGATTCATAGAAGGTGTCATAGGTATATTGGTAGGCCTAGAGCTGTCCATTCCAAATCTCTTTATGAGCTCTTGAGTATATTTAACTTGATTGATGAAAATTCCATCTCTCATTTGCTTAACTTGTAATCCCAAAAACAAATTTAGATCTCCCATCATTCTTATTTCAAATTTCTCAGTCATGAGCTTAGAGAATTTTCTACACAATTCCTCATTGGTTGAGCAAAAGATTATGTCATCAACATAGATTTGGACAAGCAAAATATCATTCCCATGTTGTAATCTGAATAAGGTTTTGTCAACCATTCCCTTTTTGAATCCATTTTTTATCAAATGATCACATAGGGTATCATACCATGCTCTTGGTGCTTGTTTAAGTCCATAAAGGGATTTTCTAAGCTTATAAACCTTGTCTTTAGCTGTAGATTCCTCAAATCCTGGTGGTTGTTCAACATACACTTCTTCAAAAAGTAAACCATTGAGAAATGCACTCTTTACATCCATTTGATAGATTGTAAAGTTCATATGTGCAGCATAGGCTAGAAATATTCTTATAGCTTCAAATCTTACAACTGGGGCAAAGGATTCATCAAAATCTATGCCTTCAGATTGACAATAGCCTTGAGCAACTAGCCTTGCTTTATTTCTGGTTACAATTTCATTTTCATCAAGTTTGTTTTTGAATACCCACCTAGTTCCATTCAATTCTTCTTGCATTGCAATAATCCAATTGACATCTTGCAGTGCTTCATGAATATCAGTAGGTTCAGAAGATGAAAGAAATGTAGCAAACATTGCCTCATGGATTTGTTTTCTGGTTCTTACAGCATCTGATGGGTTTCCAATTACATGCTCAGGGGGGTGATCTTTCAACCAAATCAAATCTAACACAGGTTCTAATCCTTTATCATTGTTCTCTACAGCTGTACATTCACCTACTACAGACTCATCAAGTCCTTTTGTTGGTGTTTCTACTTCTGTTTGAATATTCTCATGGACTAGGTCTTCTACATTCTCTAATAGTGGTAACTCAACAATTATAGTGCCACAGCCTTTGTTGGTCAAATCTACAGGAGTTTTGATCTCAACATAGTGCTGCTGACTTGTAACTGTAGAGTTGTCCTCCTTAGAGTCTTCAATAATTTCTTCAGGGGAGTTGTGTTGTTCATCAAAAACAACATGTTGTGATTCTTCCACGATCATTAATCTCTTGTTATACACTCTAAATGCTTTGCTAACATTAGAATAACCTAGAAAGATACCTTCATCTGACTTTTTATCAAAAGTCTTAAGATATTCTTTCCTATTATTCATTATGAAGCATTTGCATCCAAAAATGTGTAGATAAGAGATATAGGAGTCCTTCCTTTCCATAGCTCATATGGAGTATTCTTATGATCCTTAACAATCAGGCATCTATTCTGGGTATAGCATGCAGTGCTTGTAGCTTCTGCCCAAATTTCTTAGGTAACTTTGCTTTAACAATCATGGTTCTTACAGCTTCCTTGAGTGTTCTATTCTTTCTTTCAGCAACTCCATTTTGCTGTAGGGTTCTAGCTGCAGAGTATTCATGCAATATGCCATAAAGTGAACAATACTCTTCAATCACTTGATTTGTAAATTTTGTTCCTCTATCTGATCTGATCTTCACAATCTTCAGATTCTTTTCATTCTGAATCCTTCTTAACAGTTCTGGCAACCGCTGTAGAGTTTCACTCTTCTTTCTTAGAAACACAGTCCAAGAAAATCTTGAGTAATCATCTACAACTACCAAAGTATACTTCTTCCCACTTATACTTACTGGTTATATGGGTCCAAAAAGATCCATATGCAGTAATTCAAGTGTTCTTTAAGTGCTTGAGTGAGTTTTTCTCTTGAAAGTCTTCTTGATCTGTTTCCCTTTGACACAAGCATCACATAAGTGTTCCTTCCTGAACTTAGTGTTTGGCAAGCCTCTTACAAGTTTGTTATTCACAAGTTCATTCATTGTTTTAAAAGTTATGTGATTCATTATTTTGTGCCATAGCCAACTAACTTCTTTGGAACTATTAGCTAGAAAGTAAATTGTTTCAACTGCAGAATTCCACTCTACAATGTAAACATTCCCTTTTCTAGTTCCTGTCAGTTTAGTGGTTTGGGATTCAACATCTTTGACTATGCAAGTATCTTGTGTAAAGTCTACAGTGTAGCCTTTGTCACAAAATTGACTCACACTAAGCAAGTTATGCTTTAAACCTTCTACCAAATACATATCATTAATCTGAACATTTCCTTTAAGTAGACATCCTGATCCTTTAGCTGTTCCACTGGCATTATCTCCAAAAACAACTTAAGGACCTTTATGATCTTTCAAATTTTGTAGCAAACTTCTATCTCCAGTCATATGTCTTGCACAACCACTGTCTATGTACCAAATCTCTCTTTTGGTGGTTGTAACATGTCCCTGCAAAATAAAGTGAGTTATTTAGGAATCCAATACTTTGGATTTCCTCCAGTGTTACTCTTTGCAATCCAAGCCTTTTTGGGAGATGTAGAGTTGTTAATTCTACAGTTCTTGCTTGATCCTCCTCTTTGAGTGCTTGAAGAAGGAGACATATCTGACATATTTGCATTCCAGAATCTATCAAAGTTAAGTCTTCTTTCCATATTCAATTTATGATAGACTTCTTCTTCTGATTGTAGGTTTGACTCTGCAGATTGTTTCTAGGTTATGTTTTGAAACATGTTTGAGACATCTTTTTTCAGAGTCATCCATGATCTCCTTGATCTTTTGTTGTCTTCTTGGTGACAATTTTTTGAATGAATTCAAGAATTTCAAATCTTCTAGCTGTAGGGTTGAGTCTACAGTTTCTTCAGGGGTTGTTTCATTGATAAACTTTCTCTCAGGCCTTGGAATTGACTTTTGTAAATAATTCATCCAGATACAAGGATTATATCCTATTCCAGTCAAATCCTTTGAGTGCCTTTGCTCAGATAGCATCTTCTTCAATTGTTTGGATGATTTTCCAAAACAATATAACTTCTTTTGATAATAGGCATTATGTTCTTCAAGTTCAGCTATCATCAGTTCTTGATTTCTGATTATTTCCTTCAATTCAACACAATCTGCAGCTCTACAACTTGCTTCATTGAAAAGTTCTTCATTGTCCTCTTTTAGACAACTGTAACCTTCCCTCAGTTCTTGTAGAATCTGCAGTTGTTTCTCAGCATCTTCCACTCCAGCTAACAAAGCTTTCACATGTATTCTTCCAATGTAATTATCTCTTCTAAGATCTTCATTTTCCTCTTAGAGTCTTTGGATTGCACTTAGCATGTCACTGGAAGAATCATTTTCTGTAATATAACTTGATGATGATGAGCATACCTCTTCATCTTTAGCCATAAGACAGATCAGGGCTTCTTCATCTGAGTCTGTAGAGTCTGAGTCCTCTAAATCTACAGTTGACTTTTGAGAAAAAGAGGGACAGTCTTCCAAGTTTTTATCAAACTCAGAAAGTAGTGCTCTAATTCTCTCCTTGTCCAACTTTTTCTTTTTATCTTTCCTGAGTCTCTTTTCTTCATCAGTGTACTTCTCAGCTTTGGGATAAGGACAATCCTTGATGTAATGTCCTGGCTTTCTGCAGTTATAGCACAAATAAGTTGAGTTAGGTGCTGTAGATTTAACCTTACCATCTTCCTTTGGTGTGAACTGCTTCTTCTTGGTCCATTTGCCAAGCTTCTTGAGCTGCTTTATGAAAAGAGACAAGTCTTCATCATCAGAACTTGTAGCTGTAGGATTGTCAGCAACTAGAGCTGTAACCTTACTGTTGTCAAGTTCTTTTCTCCTGCTAATGTCAAATTCATAACGTTTAAGGTCTGAGAAGAGTTCAAAGGTGGATATCTTAGATAAATCCTTTGATTCTCTCATAGCAATGACCTTCATGTCCCATTCAGAAGGTAAGCCTCTGAGAACTTTCATGTTCATTTCTCTTTGTGAGTACTTTTTACCAAGTGAGTCTAGCTCATTGAGGATCTCAATGAATCTTGATTCAAACTTTTCAAGAGTTTCACCAGATTTCATCTTTAAGTTCTCAAACTTTTAAACTGCTATCATGAGTTTGTTTTCCTTGATTTGTTCAGTTCCTTCACAAATCATTTCAAACTTTTCCAATATATCTTTTGCAGTTTTGCACTTTTTGATCTTGCTAAACACAATTTTATCAAGTGAATAATAAATAGTGTTCTTTGCAACATTGTCAAGGTTGGACCTTCTCTTGTCATCCTCAGTCCATTCCCTTCTGGGTTTGGGGATAATCTGAGCTAGTCTAGCTGACTGATCAGCTGCAGTGTTGACCTTCACAATAGGTATAGGGCCATCCTCTATGATAGACCACATCTCATCATTGATTGCAGACAAATGTGCTTGCATTCTAATTTTCCATTCATCATAGTCCTCAGCAGAGAACATTGGAACCTTGGATTTCACCATCTTGGGAGCCATGCAAGTATGCAGGTGTCTTTTTCAAAAACCAAAAGGATCTAGCTAGGTACTGATCAAAGCAATGGCAAGCCAACTGCTCTGATACCACTTGTTGGTCCCTTAAAGTGGTCAAGGTCTAGAGGGGGGGTGAATAGACCTTGAGTCCATAATCAGATTTTCAAACTTTTCAAAAAGGATGGATTCTAGAACCTTACAGTAGCCCTTTTTTAAGTTTAAAGTAACAAGTCTACAAGAGTTTTAGAAATTGGACCACAAAGGTTACAACTGTAGACTAGACTTAACAGTTGAGTGACTTATGAAAGTCTACAGCTGTAGAGTCAGTTTCTGTGAAAATCACAAGGGTTTTATGCACTTCAAGTTTCAAAATAATGATGAATGTAACAAGTAAATTAAATATGCAGTACAAGAATATAAATAGCAATAAGTAAATAGACCAGGTTTATAGTGGTTCAGTGTCTATAAAGAGACAACCTATATCCACTGTTACACCACTCAGGTGCCAAATTCACTAAGAAATGATCACAAAGATCAATACAAGTAGTTCTCCCTTAGAACTAGGTTCACTCAGATTCCTATTCTATAAAGAGATAAACTACCCTTTTCACACAGAAAATCAAATCACAAAGACTTTTACAAAACTCACAAAGAGATATCTACACTAAGTAGAAATAAAATCAGGTGAGGGAACAACAACAAAAGTGTGATTCTTTCTAAGAAAATACTAACCAACTATCCTATGAATCACAAAGAATAAGAACAAAATAAGCTCTCTCAGAATATGCTGGTTGTAGACTTGCTTAGGTTGAATGCTTGTATGCTCGGGGTTGTTGTTATTGCTTCCTCTAAGGACTTCTTCTATTTATAGATGGAGTGGAGTGACTTATCCGTTGGAAATTTCAAATTTGAAATTCAGATAAGGCTCATCTCTCTCTATATTGGCATGTGTGAGGTGGTCCTCATCCTTCACACAAGGTAGTACTGATTGTACTATGTCCTTTCCTTCAGAATTCTGGCCTTCTTTGTAACTAATCTTCATTATCCTCCAGAATAAAGAAAAACTTCCACTTAAGTACAGTTTAGTGAGTGCTCAAAGGCTACACTAAGAGTCCTTAAGGGTCTTCTTAGTCTTTAATTAATTTTAGACTTGTACTTCATCTTCAAACAGTTATTTGTAGCTGTAGAGTCTTCAACCTAGCAGTTGTAGAGTCCTGTCAATATCAAAAAATCGACTGTAGAGAAACCTTACAGCTGTAGGATCATGTCTTGACTGTATAGTGATCAAATATACAGCTGTAGACTTCTCTTACAACTATATGTTTTAAAAACCAATTTCCTTAATACAAGTGTTAGACAAATATCATCAATTAAACACATTATTTTGCACACATCAAAATCTAAACAAAGGTACTAACAGTTGTGATTCACGGTTCCATCATTGGTGCTTTCATTGAGAGCGAAGGATCAACGATGGCAGGAACTCATCGCAATCGGATAGAGTTACTAGAAACCGATCCGATACGATTGAGATGAGTGTAGCCGACGTGAGGGGTAAGATCGATGCCCTCATTAAATCCAGGGAACAAATGGGTCAACAGATGGAATTGTTGGCCTAACATCACGCCAAAAATAGGAGCTTAAGATCAATGTCCGGGTCGTCTGAGACGTCTGAAACTAAGACTGAAGGAGAAGAGATCAATCCGACCTATCAGAATGGATCAGAAGCAGAGAAAATTCAAAAGGATGACCGAAAGAAATTTTGGCCGAAAATCATGTGTCCGACATTCAACTGTACGGACCCAATATCATGGCTCAGCAGGGTAGATCAATATTTTGCGTTAAACAAAATTGATCGCGAAGACAGAGTCCAGTACACTGCCTATTATCTGGAGGGGGAGGCGAACGTGTGGTAGCAATGCATAAATAGGGTATACCGCAAGAAAGGACGGTTAATACGTTGGAAGGATTTTGAGAAAGAGTTGCTCGCCCGATTTGGACCATCAGAATACACAGATTACGATGAGGCATTAGCACATATTAGACAGACGGGTAGTCTTAGGGAATACCAAAGAGAATTTGAAAACCTGGCAAGCAGGGTCCACGACTGGCCGGAAAAAGCATTGGTGGGAGCCTTCATCGGAGAAATGAGACCCGAATTGTCCGTGGAGGTCCAAGTGTATTGCATAAAAATATACCTAGAAGCAATAGAGAGAACACGAATAAGGTATGACCACCTAAGCCTGACAAGGAGGTCCTTTCAATCAAAGATGCGTAAGTTAAATCCGACTATCAAAGAATTGAAAGGAGGAATTGGAGTCAGCGCGGGTAGCTACAAAGGAACGGCAAGTAAACCGCTGTCCACTGGAGTCAAACGGGTATCATGGGAGGAAATGCAAAATGGAGAAAAAAGGGGTTATGTTTTAATTGTGATGAAAGATTCGTACCCGGTCATCAGTGCAAAGCAAAACAGGTCTTCCTCATCGAACCATTGGACGAGGAGGAATACGAAGATGAGACTATTGAAGAGACGCTAGAAAGAGCAAACCGAAGTCACAAATTGCACCCTTGAGCAATATTTACGGAGCTACGTTCATCAGCATCCCAAACGGAGGGAAGATTACTTACCATGGGCAGAATATTGGTACAACACAACTTACCACGCGTCGATTAAGTATACACCATTCGAGCTCGTTTGTGGCAGACCCCCACCTCATCTCGTTAGCTATTCGGCCTGCTTTTCTTTAAACGCTGAAGTTGATAGAGAACTCTATGAAAGAGACCTCATAATTCGTGAGCTTAAGATTAACTTGCAATTGTCTATTAATCGAATGAAGGAGTATTATGACAAGGGTCACTGAGAGGAAACTTTTCAGGAGGGGAACTTGGTTTACCTGAAATTGCGACCATACCTCCAGGAAACCGTATCTTAGACAGTTGTGTACAAGCTGGGGTGCCGATTCTATGGGCCGTTCAAGATCAAAAGAAGAATTGGGGAAGTGGCATACAAGTTGGAACTGGCCCGAGGTGCTCAAATACACCCCGTAGTGCATGTATCCCAGCTGAAACGGCGCGTCGGCCCAGACATTACGATCGAAACTAGGCTACCTGTTGTGAACAAAAGGGGGAATGTGATCATGCTTCCAACCCGAGCCTTGGAGTACAAGCGAGTAAAGAGGGGAGGTCGTATGCACTGGGAGGAATTGTTCGAATGAGAATCGTTGCCAACCGAGGAAGCGACTTGGGAAAATGTAGACCCAATGAGGGAGCGATTTCCAGATTTCACCCTTGAGGATAATAAGGATGTTCTCGAAGGGGAAGGGAATGATACGAACGTGGCCCGGGAATTGAAGAATGTTTATAATCGAGCGCGACGGGCCCGGATTAAAGCCGCTGCCCAACCCAATCGTCACGGCCCAGGCCCAAGCTGCGAGTAGTCGCAAGTATGACTTTCAGTCCAGTATCTTTCAAATTAATTGCAAGTCACTTTTCGTCCATTAACTTTATGTTTTGCAAGATATTTAATATTGTTGAGATTAATTAGATATTCCTTAGATTTAGGGAATTAGTTACGGTTGTAGGAGTAGATTCGTATCTAAGCATCTATTTATTAGTTTTGTAATCTTGGATTATTCTTTATAAAAAATAAAATATTCAAGTTACCCTTGCAACTTTGCAAACCGCCATCGACCTGCTGGCTTGAGCCAGGGTTACGGTCTTTATCATCGTCGTTGTGATTCACTGTTCAATCAGACACTTAAGACACTCAAGAAATGAAGGTTTACTCAAGGGTTGAAGTCAATTTAAGTTTAAATCAGTCACTAATACCTTTACTTGTTACAGATGATACTGTTAGTTAGTTGACTCGTATTGAAAATATTATTAATGTTCAGTTGTAATAAATTTTTTTGACTCCTCATCTTTTCCTCTCTACGATAGGAATCATTCACTAATAGATTACATTCCAACTACAATCTTGAGAGGGTACGCTTGCTTTTAAAGGATACAGTTATTTATTCCTCCAAAATAGACATATTTTGAAAGGATACTTTATTTTATCCTTTGAGCAACCACATCCTAAGGTATTAGAGACTACCAATGTACTAGAAAATATATGTAAAATACAAGTTGAAGCCCTAGTTGAAATATTTAAAAATAGTGTGGTTTTGTGTCATACAAATTAAATTGTGATAATTTAATGAAATGATGTGGTTTTATGTTATACAAATTCATTTTCTACAATATTTTAGTTTTGGAATTAATATGTCTTACAACTGTCTGAATATTGACTTTGTGATTTAACAGATTATGTAATTTCAAGAGTTATACATGTTCTTCCATGACATTTGTTTACCTTAAGAAACTTTTATTTAGTAGTACCATAATATTTAGTCAATAATATACACTTAAAAATTAGTTTATAAGAAATGCTACTGGTGTTACTCAATTGAAAGTTATTAAGTATTTTGATGGATTCAATTTTCGATAATACATCTGAATGTATGAAATTTATAATTAGTCAAACATCAAATATCAACAAACTCATAAGATATGAAATGCAATCATGCATCAGAAATCTCTCTCTCTCTCTCTCTCTCTCTCTCTCTCTCTCTCTCTCTCTCTCTCTCTCTCTCTCACTTCCTTCGTGAGTGCTGGTCAATGTGTTAAAATACAGCTCCCCCTTAACTATTTTAATTTGCTCAGAAGTCATGACCTTTGTATCCCTTTTCCCCTTAAAGAGTACTAAGTTCCCTACAAAATAAATAATGCACATCACTTCTTGGCAATTACGCACATTTAATCGAGTATAAATAATTCATGAAATTCTACAAAATTAGGCAAATTAAGCATATTAGTTTCAAATAATTTTCTCACTAATCAATTTCAAAATTATTCCGTCGCCCAACCTCTCAATCAGAATCTCTCTCTCACGCACCCATGAGAAAGTTATACCCTAATTTTCTCCATCTCTCTCCTCCTCCCCGACCACCTGATGCCATGGCTGACAACAAATATGCATTAATTGGCGGAAGAGTGCATGATGGCAAAAGCCGGTGATTGGGGTTTTGATCCTTCAACCTAAGGTCGACAACAGGAAACCAACTCATCTACTTGTTGTTGACTGGATAATTTGCATTTAATAGGTTCATGATACATCTCTGAATTAATGTACCTTTGAATACATGCACCTTGATTTCATATGTATCGTCATTAATTCTAGTTCATGTATGGAGGCAGATTCATGATTGGCATATCCTATAAATACCATTGTACTCAACTCATTTTGATGTAAGAAAAATCATTCATATTCTATAAAATTATTTTCTATCCCCAACAAAATTGGTATCGAGAGCCAACATGGCATCAAATCATGCCATAAGCATGTTCTCTTATACTCAAAATCAAGTGCCTATATTCGAAGGAGAGCATTTTGATTATTGGAGTAGTCAAATGGAGACTCTTTTTATTTCCCAAGACCTTTGGGAAGTGGTGGAAGAATCATTTGCAGAACCACCACAACAACAAAATGATGGTGAAGAATGGACTGATGCTCAACAAAAAGAATTTAAGAAAAATCTGAAGAAAGATGCGAGTGCTCTTAGATTTATTCAACAAGGTTTGAGTAAAACTATCTATCCTAGAATTCATAGAGTTAAGAGATCCAAGCAAGCTTGGGATATTCTCAAGGAGGGATTTCATGGCAATGACAAGGTGACATCTATAAAACTTCAATCTCTTTGGAGAAGTTTTGACAATTTGTCAATGAAAGAAAATGAAGGTATGCAAACTTTCTTAACTCGAGTTGCTGAAATTGTGAATCAAATCAGAAGCCTTGGTGAAATTGTTGAAGAAAAAAAGGTTGTCCAAAAAATTCTTCGAAGTCTTCCACCTAAATATGATTATATTGTTGCTGCTATAGAGGAATCTAAAGATTTATCTTCATATTCCTTTCATGATTTGACAAGTTCACTCCAAGTCCATGAGGAGAGAATTAACAGGTCTTCAGATCAGCCGCTAGAACAAGCATTTCAGTCCAAAATGAATTTTTCAAGAAACAAAAGTTTTGGACAGCAGCAAAAAGAAAAAGGAGGATCGTCCCAAGGAAGAACAGGATCTTTCCGTGCAAGTGAAGGGTCATTCCGGGGAAAAGGAAAAGGGCAAAGTAATCAACCAAGAAACCATGATGCAAGTTCTAACCAATTTGGTGGAAATTCAAATCTTTTTTGCAAGATTTGCAAAAGAAAAAATCACAATACCAGGGATTGTTTTCACAAATGCAAGCGGTGTAGGAATCCGAACCACTCACAAAGAGATTGCTATTATCAAAACAACAAAGATGAAGCAAATTTCTCCAAAGATGAAGGTGAGCAATTATTCTCTTGCATGACTACGCAGCAGCAACCACAAAATGTGTGGTACTTGGATAGTGGCTGCAGTAGCCACATGACTGGAACTAAAAGCATATTTGTTGATCTTGATTCCAACTTCACTTCTGAAGTCAAACTTGGTGATGGAAGGCTGCACAAGTCTCATGGGAAGGGATCCATTGTCGTTGAAACTAAAAGAGGTAACAAGAAAATTATTGGTGATGTTCTCTATGTTCCTAATTTGACCAGTAACCTCCTTAGTGTTGGGCAATTGATGGAAAAAGGTTATTCTCTGTTTTTTGATAATGAGAAATGCAGAATCTATGATAAGAAAAATGATTGCACCATTGCCATAGTACCCATGAGTACTAATAGAGTGTTTCCCATTGTCATGCCATCAGAAGAAATAGTTTCTTATAAAAGTGAAATTTTGAAACTATCTCAACTTTGGCACTTGAGATTTGGACATCTCAACAATAAGGGGCTGCTACTTCTGAAGCAAAAACAAATGGTGATTGGACTTCCGGAAATTGAAACAAATTCTGAAATCTGTGAAGGATGCATATATGGAAAAATGCATCGACTTCCTTTCCCATCATCTTCGTGGAGAGCTAAGGAGCCATTGGAACTTATTCATGCAGATATTTGGGGGCCTTCAAGAACTCATTCTCTTGGCAACAAAAGATACTTTATTCTATTTGTTGATGATTTCACAAGAATGATGTGGGTTTATTTTTTGAGCCAGAAGTCCGAAGCATTTTCGATGTTTCTAAAATTCAAAGCCTTCGTTGAAAAGCAAAGTGGCCTTCAAATAAAAACTCTCAGAACTGATCGTGGCGGCGAGTTTATTTACACTCCCTTCATGGAGTATTGTAAAGAAAATGGGATTGAAAGGCAACTCACAGTTAGTCGAAGCCCACAACAAAATGGAGTGGCCGAGAGGAAAAATCGTACGATTGCGGAAATGGCAAGAAGTATGATGATTGAAAAAGGGTTGCCCAAATCTTTTTGGGCAGAAGCAGTACACTCTGCAATCTATATTCTCAACAGGTGTCCAACAAAGGCTGTAGTGAATCAAACACCATTTGAAGCTTGGCACAAGAAGAAGCCCGTGGTTGATCACTTGAAAATTTTTGGGAGCATTGCATATTCACACATCTCTGCCCCTAATCGAGATAAGCTTGATAAGAAGGGTGAAAAACTCATTTTCATTGGCTATAGTGACGAGTCTAAAGGCTACCGCCTTTACAATCCTATGACTCGTAAACTTATTGTTTCAAGGGATGTGATATTTGATGAAATGGGATCATGGAATTGGCAAGAGAATTCTTCTCATGAATTTTCTCTCAATGATTTTTTCGAAGCATCTCCAGAGGAAGAAGTAAATGAAACAACTCCACCACAAAGTCCAAATCCAAGCCCTCCAAGATCTCCATCACATAATGATGATGACTCGGACTCACCGGTAAGAAAGACTCGTTCTCTAAGAGAAATTTATGAATCTTGTGATGTTGCTTTCTTTACCTGTGAACCAGAATCTTATGAAGTAGCTGCAGCTGAAGAAGTTTGGATAAAAGCTATGGAAGAAGAAATGGCCATGATTGAGAAAAATAAAACTTGGGAATTGGTCGACATGCCATCTCACAAAGATGTTATTGGGCTCAAATGGATCTTCAAAACAAAGTTTCATGAAGATGGAAGCATTCAAAAGCACAAGGCTCGCCTTGTTGCTAAAGGATACTCGCAAAAATATGGAGTTGATTTCAATGAGACATACGCACCAGTTGCTCGTATGGAAACCATCCGTATTGTTCTTGCACTTGCGGCTCAATTAGAGCTTCAAGTATTTCAACTTGATGTTAAGTCTACTACAATCTATTGTGACAATATGTCTACAATAGCCATGACAAAAAATCCCATCTTTCACTCTAGATCGAAGCATATTGAGCTACGTCATCATTTTATCCGAGACGCTGTGAGCAAAGGAGAAATAAGCTTAGAGTTTGTTAAAACAAGTGATAATCCTGCTGATTTTCTTACTAAAGCTGTCACTGTGGAGAAATTTCGGAAATTTACAGGCATGCTCAAGATTGCAAATTAAGAGAGGGTGTTGACTGGATAATTTGCATTTAATAGGTTCATGATACATCTCTGAATTAATGTACCTTTGAATACATGCACCTTGATTTCATATGTATCGTCATTAATTCTAGTTCATGTATGGAGGCAGATTCATGATTGGCATATCCTATAAATACCATTGTACTCAACTCATTTTGATGTAAGAAAAATCATTCATATTCTATAAAATTATTTTCTATCCCCAACACTTGTTTGTATATCCAATAACTTATATTTAATTTGAATTTGGCCCTCCTGGATTACACATATTGATATTGATCCTTTAAGTTTGAAAATAATTTAATTTTTGTCTTCTACAAACATGACAAGTAATTATAGAGAGGATGGTGTGTGTTGTACATATTAGAGCAATTTTTTTTTTCTCAAATTAATAAAATTTTGCTTCTTCCAAAAAATTTGATAATGGTCCTGCAAGTTTATAAGAGGACCAAATTCAAAATATTTTTAAACTTACACATTCAATATAAATGTATAATCTATGTGGACTAAATTCAAAATTGTGATAAGTTATATGACTATAAAAATTTTGATGAAACTACATCATAATGGCTACAATCCTACATGTTGTGTATTTGTACATGCCAGATCATGAATTAGTAACTGCATCCAATTTTCAAAAAAAAAAATTCCCAATTGTGTCGAAAATCTCTTTAATGAAAATGTTATTACTCATTTTCCAAATAAGCGACAAACTGTAAGACTACACATTGATAAGAATCTCGCGTATCTTCTTATCCCTAATGGCTCAAACATGTTGAATAAAGTGAAGGGATTAAAAATTTTCAAGTTCTATAACTTGTCCTCATTTTGAATTTATTCCACATGGATTACAAATTTTGATTAATCCTGAAAATTTAAAATATTTTGATTTTAGTCCTCTTACAAACTTACATTACCAAATTCAATTTTTGATTTTGGTGCTATCAGTTTATAAAAGGACCAAAATTAAAAAAAAATAATTTAAAAGATCAATATCAAAATGTGTAATTAAAAAAAAATAATAAAATTGCAAGTTTGGAATTCCTAACTAATGACTAATTAAAGCAGGAAATGTATAAAAGCAACTAAATATTAAGAATCGAAAACTAACTAACACAATATTATGGAAGAGTGGTGAAATGCTTCAAGCTAATGTGTGAACAGAAATAATTGAGACGGCATGAATGATGCAAAATAACATTAATTGATCAAAGATGAGACAAATATTATAACTAGGAATAATAGAAACAACAATTTGCATAAAACATAACTGAAAATTGAATTTAAATCAAATCAAACTAATCAAAATAATCTCAAGAAATTCCACAACAAGAATTTAAAGTGCTGAAAAAAATAATTTCTAACACCTACTGTTAGTGAAAAACCCCTACTTCTAATGAATGAATAAAAAGTAAAGAAGAATTATGTTCTCAGTTCCTAATTCTCAAACTTACTCTCAAACTTACTGCCAAAAATAGTCTCTACTGCATAATAATATGTGAATAATCTCTTGAAAATCAAAACAAGAATAAAAATGTTACTCAAAGCTTTTTCTAATTCCCTAGAGTAAAACCTACTGCGTCTCCCTACTCAAATATACGTACGGGTGCGGCCATTAATTCCGGCAAAGGCGGTCTTGCAGAGGTGGAGTCGCGGCGCAATTAAGGTGGCGGTAATGGAGAGGCGGAGTGATGGATCTCCGGCTGGTGTGGTTGTGGCGGACGCCGGGGACTTGGAATTGTACGTATCTAAGCAACGAACAACAGTCTAACTATTTTAATTACTTTTTTTTTTTTTTTTGTGTATGACATTTTGGACCAGGAAATTAATAACAAAATCATGTCATCAGATTATAAGTATTGCCCTATAGAAGTGCAAAGGATAGATTCCCAATTCGTTTTAGCAACACAAGAAAGAGGCGTATACGTCTAGAATGATATTCAAGATACTGCAACGGCAACTGAAAGTGAAGGTTTGCAAATGTATAATTGAAAAGGTGTACGTAATAATTTATATTGTTAAAATTGAATACATCTTGAAAAGTCCTCATATAAAATGACCGGAATATTTTTAGTAAATATAGTCGCCACTTGATGTTTAGGTCACTCTAACTTGACCACAAGCAACATTCTCACAAACAAAGTATATGACCATTTAAATACGTTTATTACGTTGATGTTGCATGCACTGAATTTGCAGAGTGGTCTATTGGACTAATGCTATCACAATAAACCAACGGATCAATGCAGCTACAAGAACATGACAGTGGAGCTCCAAAAGTAAGTTACATAGCCAATATGACTCAAAAACAACATCACCTAACCCTCGATATATAATTAATGCACTCTGCACTTGATCGGGACTTAGACACAACAACAAACGAACATACAAAGAAATAACACAAGCATACTGTCGCCATTTCCCAACACACCATTACACCGACCAACACTAAAACACTAGAAATTAATAAAGTATCACTCTACATAGGAATCAACCTGAAATTGATGGAGACACCAAAGTATCAGCACACATTATTGAGTCGATTGCACAATTGCCAAATGCATATTCCACAAGAAGCGTAGCCCTGTTGACGTCCCTGAAGCTATATTTCAACAACTTCTTGTTAGGGTTATACTAGAAAGTATGCTTTTACTTTGTATAATTAAACTGAATCTTTGAGCTTTATCTGAAATAAATGTTTTATCACTGTGCTTTAGATAAATATGAATGTTATTTATTTATTGCAAACCGTTCATATAATAGTACAAGTTACACTATAGATAAATGTGGTGATCCCCGGATAACTCACAGCAAAATCACATTAGCAGTTTCTTGTAACAAGTACTAAATTCACAACCTAGATGGGATTTGA
>JAPKLY010000206.1:566736-630448 GCA_026898435.1 Prunella vulgaris
GTAGCCCAATTAAATGTCCAACAATAAATAAGGTGATTAAAATAAAAGAAATATTTTGGGCCCAAATTGTCTTGTGTTTTTTCGAAAATAATAATGTTTTAAATTAATGGGAGATTTTATGGAAAAATAGATATGTGTATCTTAAATACAAGAATATCTAATAAAATCAAGATCTCATTGAATTAAAATATATGGTGTATGTTTTCGAAAATTGGTGGAATAAAAATATCAAGAATTGAATATTAGATATTCAAGATATTCAAGATCTTGTATTCTCATTATAAATATGAGATGATACAAGACTCCAAACAGACAGAAAAAGAACCA
Source organism: Prunella vulgaris (assembly GCA_026898435.1). NCBI lineage: Eukaryota > Viridiplantae > Streptophyta > Magnoliopsida > Lamiales > Lamiaceae > Prunella > Prunella vulgaris. The sequence continues at coordinate 567,064 of JAPKLY010000206.1, forward strand.
AAATTTTTGAAAATTTTGGGTTCAAGAGCAACAAAATTATTTTCTTCCTTGTGTTGTGATTATTCGTGTGGCCTTCCACCGGGTGTACGAATAAGGACAAGGGAATACTTGAGAAGGCTTTTGGGTTAATCAAGAAAAGCATTTAAGTAGGACGTCTTTTGTCTCAGAAAGTGCCTTTCACCAAGGAAACAAATGACGTCTTTTGTCTCAGAAACTGTCTTTTCTCCAGGAGGTATAATTCACTAAATCCCTTAGTTCCGCATGTTTAGGGTTTTATGTGATTATATTTGTTCATATGTTTTGCATGCAAAGGCTGTTGTTAGGTATACAATTATTTGATTTTATTATGTTTAAATCATGATATTAATTGTAGGATTAAATTTGTATTTAGCGTAAATCCTGAATTGATCCGCGTTTAATTCCCCAACACTTCTTTCCATCAACGTCCAAGATCAGATCACCAGTGGAACGAAATCCCAAAGGAGACAACAGCTCTGTGGATCTAATGTTGAATCCCTCAATATTAGCACATTTTTCCCAAGAATCCTTCATTACCCATACCTCAAACACACCCTCCTCCTCATTCATGACCACTGTGAACAAGCACCCTTCTAAAGTAACTCCCAATCTAAAGTCGCACTGGGCAGGCGGTAACATCTCCCAGAGTTTGTTTTCCTCGATATGATACACCAAAATCATGAATTGATTGAAATTCCGCGTGATGAGCCAGTGTTGGACTCCATTCACGAGGGTCCCTCTTTCAACAATATTATAACGGCCCATCAACCTTTCACTGTGGGGTATATCAAACAACTTAGACTGGATGCCCTCTAAATTTAGTCCTCTGAGCTTATAAACTACCAATTTGTATCGTGGCGTCAAAGAAGAAAGTCGTATCACTGCCATAACCAAAACGTATTCTCCCTCCCTCCGCACTCTTCCCGAACCAAAAAAAAGTTAATCCCGTAGAATTCAGGGGAGTGGGGCGGCCACAGCTGCAAACACTCTCCGGTGGACGGATTAAATAGTACGCCGTTTCCCCCATACCTATCGAACATACATATCAGACCGTCGGCGGAATCCATGATTAAAATGTTACCCATTCCTCTCATAGGTGGTGGGTACGGCATTCGCTTCGTCTCTGGATCGTAGTCGAAGATTGAGTCGGGAAGTGGGATGAGAATTCGGATTCGTCTTGGGTAAGCTCTGGAGGGAAACAAAGTAGGGACTTGAAATCAATCGGAGCCAATCTTTGGAAACCCTCTTTAAAGATTGAAGATTTCTAGCGGGAAGGTAGGACAGAATTTCGTTCACATAATCATCGGTTAGGGTTACGAATTGCCGACCGTACCTTCTCATGTCTTCTTCGGCCGTACCTTCCACCGTTGCTGACCTTCTTCCTAATGTAATTAGGGTTACGAATTGCTGAACATAATATGGGCAGATCCTTGATGCTTTTTTTTTTTGGGCCGAGTCAAACTAATAAACATAAGGCCCAGGTTATTAACACTAGCCATTTTAGAAAATACACTGCCCTTAGAAATGTTCAGCAAGAATTTTTGAACATTTTTCCATTTTTGTACAGTGTTCGAAAAAAAATTTGAACAAATAAAATATTTTTTAAAAAAACTGCCAAACAAAGGGTAGTGTATTTCCTAAAAAGATAGTGTATTCATCCGAACAGTGTATTTTCCAAAAAAAAGCTAGTTTGAATAACCTTAGCCTAAACACAAATACAATGTATAATGAAAGGTCCACCTTTATATGCACCCACATTTGTTAATAGTACACACTAAAAAAAAAAATTATTGATAAATATAATAAGACATATATACTCCTCATCACTCTCACACCTCAATACTCAGACACCCAATTTATACTTGAATAAATTTCAAAAACCTTCCAACACAAATCACTCTTACCTCTCGATCAATGTGATCATTGTATGAACACAAACTTTTCTTATTTTTGTGTCGTCCCTAAAAAAGAGTCAATTTCATTAAAAAAAAAAAAAGTTATAAATTCATTGAAAATCTTTTTCGAAATATAGTATTTTCCCCAATTAGTTTTTTTTAGTATAAATATTCGAAAATAAAATTTGAAAAGCAAATTAATTGAAAAGGTCAAATAAATATTTCTAAAAAAAATTTTGAAGACACAATTTTCGAAAATTAAATTCAAATTTTTTCATTTTTTAAAAATAAAATCTTATTAAAAAAAACCCAAAAAAACAAACCTAAATTTGGATGATGTGGGCGACACAGCTGTGGAGAATGAGACCTGGGGAAAAGAAAAAATATAAAGTGGATAAGAGAGAAAATGAAGGTGGTGGAAGCTTTGCAACTATTAGGAGTGCGAATGAAAGGAGAGGGAAGAAAAGAAAGGGGGAGAAAATTATGGGGTATTTTTAAGAAGGGGTAAAAATGATATAATAAAATGGTGTGTACTAATCTTAAAGTATGTGTGTTCTACAAACAAATATGAGTGTATATAACCTAGGCCATAACAAAAAGTCAATTCAATATATGTTTCAATCCTAAAATTTTGAGTTCCAAATTTGAAACAAAGAGAGAAAAAATATAATAAAAATTAAAATTACATATGTGAAAATATAATAAAAATTAAAATTACATATGTGAAAATATATCTACAACATTAATTCTTTGCATACTCTTTATGCAATCTCTTTTCATTAAAATTACATGTGAAAATATATTGACAACATTCCTATTGAGATTAATTGATTCTTTCCATTTCTTTATGCAATTTCTTTTTATTTGTTCTATTATATATATCGTAGATTTTGAGAGGATTAATTCACTATCCTTAAATTAATATAATTTCCTATAATGAGATTAAATGGTTATATTATTTTCAAGAATGATAATGGGAAAGATTAAGGGGGCGCTTGTTTCAAATTCTTCAATGGTAATGGGAATGAAATTTCATTTTCCTTTTTTGCCCTACATATGTTGAATGTGTGTTTGTATTTATGGTGGTTATATCAATAGTGTTGTGCTCCAATTTTGGAAAAAGTGGACAAAAAATAAAGATGTTGGTTGTGATATTAGGGATTGATTGAGGAGGATGATTACAAGGTGAAGAGGGGGTAATCAAATGAAGGTGTTGATTACCTTATTTAGGAGGAAAAACAATGTTATGTATCTCATTTGTTCTAATTTGCTACTATAATTACTACAATTATATCTCAATTCCCATTATCATTGAAGGATTTCTATACCAAGCGCCCCCTAAAATTTGAATCCGTCATGACTCCAATCCGCGGATTTAGAGCCGGTTATATTTGGTATATATGTATATATTAAATATATATCAATATACTATTTATATAAAATACTTAATATATTTATTAAATATATATATATTAATTATTTTATTTATTTATTATTAAATACTTTACTTGATATAATGAAGAAGAGACGTTGAAGTTTATAACATCCAGATTAACTTTTAAAGAAGGTGAACTCATAAAATGACATTTTATTCGATTCTATGATGATAATTTTATTGAACACTGCTATATGAATGATTTTGAATATTTAAATTTGATATATTGTAAGTTAGAACTAGTAATACACTTATTAAATAATGTAAATTCAGTATATCAGACTAGCTAATAAATTTAAATATATGGATAATCTCAATAATTATATTCAAAAGCTTTCATTTTTATTCTACTATTAAATTAATTTTTATCCTTATCTTAAAATGATTCGTTTCAATTAACAAAACTCATTCATAAAAAAGTTGTTTGACTAAATCAAGGAATGTAATAGTACTCTTGCGAAATTCTGCTACTGTATTTGTACCGCTAGGGTTGAATAAAAGGATTTTGGTCAAATAAATTTCATATAATTATGTAGGAATATAACTTTTATCTCATTATATATTACGTCCAAAAAGATGTTCACATTGATTCATGTGTGTTAATTTTAGAAGTGATTCTCCCTAATCATTAGTGATTGATAACATATTTTAAGTTATTGAGCCCTACATGATATTAGCTCATTATACTTAATAACTCTCTTTACATAATCTAACCTTTTTTTTTATAAGGTCTTTACATAATCTAACCTTTTTTTTATAAGGTCTTTACATAATCTAACTTAAATAGGCAAACACTCTAATTTAGATCAAGGGTTTGTTTTTTAAGTGGATGACTTGCATAAATATTGACATTTTCTTCCTAATATTGTTTCTTCTAAATATATTTTACGTATTTACTCAATATTTTTGCAGCAAAAGAAGTTATTGAAAGATAAGAAACATATCGTCTCCAGCAGCAAATCTTTGCAATGAAGCTAGGCTCTAAAAAACTCAACCCCTTTATGTCTCTGATACGTTCTTGCATGAATAGGATTTCATCATCGGTTAAAAATTAAACCCAAATATATTGTTGTGAATGCTCGAGATCGAGAATCTTTATTTTTGTACTTTTTTAATTCTCAAAAATAAATTTTGGTCCATGAGGGTTACAATCTTTCCGTAGGTCTCAATTGCAAAATTAGGACTAATAATATTTGGTCACCACTACAATCAATTAGCCGGAGCAATAATATTTGGTCACCATTAAAATCAATTAGCCAGAGCAATAATATTTGGTCACCATTACAATCAATTAGCCGGTGGCCGAATATACTTCAGGCATACTAATTTTACTAGTTTAATAGAGTTATACTTGAAATCCTCGATTCTCTTCCACTCATTTGTCTTCAGACTATAAATCTGAACTTTGTAAGGTCCACCATCTATACGAACAAAAATGTGAATAATAGCGAAAATTTTATGTTTATAATTATGAAGTTAGGGCTTTGCACTTTATATCTTGCCCTACTATACATATTTTCTTGCAATTATATCATGTGATTTTTTTTTATTGAAAGAGACTTTGCTCCTTTTACAAAATTTGACCCATTTTTCAATTCTATTTTATGTTTTCAGGAAAAAATATTTGAGTAATCTGTGTATCCATCCTCATGGCTACCTGTAGAAAATGAATGGAATTATACATGATTGATGCGACTAATCGTTACCTAACATTGATGTTATTTCAATTAAAGATAGCCTTGGATATGTGGAGATTGATGATTTTTATGTGGTTCTTACGAAGTCAGATCTACAGTCTAAAGACGAACGAATGAAATATAAATCGAGAATTTTAAGTATGATACTATGTTAGATCAGTAGGTTAATTAATTATACTTGTGGTATGTTTTGCTGGCTATATGATCATTGTCCGGTATTTTTACACTTTATTGTTGATTTAAGTATGACTACAGAACATTTATCAACATTTAATCAGGCCTAATGTTTATCACTTGCCAATTAATTATTGCTTCATTAATAAGTCTTTTGTGCAAATAAACTAGTTCTCCTAAAAATTCTGCAACTTTGAAATAAATGTTTTAATTATTTACCAATTTGATGAGGGTGGTCATCTCTAATTCTAGCAATGTCTAGTAGTCTTACTCATCTTTGTCTATTTGATTGTCAAGCTTTCTCTTGTGGGGATCTTTCCGTTTAAAAATTTTCAAGTCATCGTTGCCATCTTCAATGGGACTAATTAACTACTCCATAAACCTACATAATATGAATAGTTTCATTCATATTAGAGGCATGCACAATTGTGGTTGTATTTATTTATTAAATTATAAGCACTTGGTTAATTGAACATTTAGATGACAAGTGCTCGAAATTCACAACTCTCATTTTTGTTATCATACTTAGTTAGTTGAAGCATCCAAAAGCTTCTATTTTTTCTCTAATTCAATAAATACGACACATATTATTCATGCAAAATTTTATTTAAAAAAAAAATTAATTTCATGTTTGTGTTCAACACTGCGTATATTTCAGAATGGAAGCTAGAATCTTTTAATTTTTCCAACTTCTTCTGATTCAACTGCTTTTTCCATAATAATGTGCAATGCCGAACCATATTTAAGAAAGAAATGGCAAGAGAGGATACTCTTATCTCAACCGAATCCAAATTTTAATTGTTTCGATGAAATGCCACTGACATTGCATGATATCATTGCCAAGGAAACAAATTCATTAATTTTGTTTGCATCATTAACATTGAGCTACACCAGCTCTATAACATCGAATAAAAAGATTTCAATCAACTGAATCAAATACCTTGGAAAAAGTTAGTGTTGAATTGAAGACTTTGCATTATTTTTCTCTTCGTTTCATCAATTTATTTCATGATTCAGCAGAAAATTCCATCTAAAATGTTTCAACCTTGAACGAATTAGTTTGATTCCCTGAAATAATATTTCATCAATAATGTTTCAACCTTGAACGAATTAGTTTGATTTGCCACAACTATGTATTTACAATGTTGGCTCTCCACTAAAATGATTGGTTGACCATTAATTAAAATCTTTAACAAAAGGTGTTTTTTAATTTTAGAATCTTGAAAGCATTTTATTGACATAAAAATTTACATTTTTTATACTAGCATGAATATGTTATGGCTGACAAAGACACACACTATTAGATATAGCGGACTTCGTAGGATAATAAAAAAAACCAGTTGGGATTTTTAAGTGTTCATCTTCAACAAAAAAATTTAATTAATCAACAAAAATGTGTCCAAGCTCCATCTGTAAAATAAAAGAGGTTTCATATCCATTTGCAATTGCATAATACTAGAGAACAACGAAAAATTCTGTCAAGTACCTTGGTTTAATTTTGATGTGTGCAAAACAATGTCTTTAATTGTTGATTTGATCTAACATTTGTGCTAAGAAAATTGGTGTTTGAAACATATAGTTGTAAGTGAAGTCTGCAGCTGTGCATTTGATCAATCTACAGTTAAGACATGACCCTACAGCTGTAAGGTTTCTCTACAGTCGATTTTTTATATTGACAGGACTCTACAGCTGCAAAGTTGAAAGACTCTACAACCACAAATGACCGTTTGAAGAGATGGTACAAGTCAGATTATTTGAAGATAATGAAGACCCTTAAGCACTATTAGTGTAGCTCTCAAGCACTCACTAAACTGTACTTAAGTGGAGGTTATTTCTAAAGAATCTGGAGGATAATGAAGATTAATTACAAGGAGGCCAGAATTCTGAAGAAAAGGACATAGTACAATCAGTACTATCCTGTGTGAAGAATGAGGACCACTTCACACGTGCCAAATAGAGAGGGAGGAGCCTTATCCGGATTTCAAATTTGAATTTTCAATGGATTAGACACTCCGCTCAATCTATAAATAGAAGAAGTCCTCTGAGGAAGCAACAACAACAACCCTGAGTATACAAGCATTCTGCCTAAGCAAGTCTACAGCCAGCAAAATTCTGAGAGAGAGCCTTATCTATCTTATTCTTTGTGATTCATAGGATAGTTGGTTAGGATTTTCTTAGAAAGAATCACACCTTTTTGTTGTTGTTCCCTTACCTTTTTTTTTTATTTCTACTTTGTGTAAATATCTCTTTGTGAGGTTTTTTACCTTCTGCTCTTTATATTTACCTTTTGCTCTTTATATTCTTGTCCTGCATATTTATTTTTCTTGTTACATTCATCATTGTTTTAAGACCTGAGTGCACAAAAACTTTGTGTTCATCACAAGAGAAAAACTGACTCTACAGCTGTAGATTTTCATAAGGCACTCAGCTGTTAAGTTTGTTTATATTGTTTTTCATTAACACTCACTTTATTCCACTGCACATTAGAGTTCTATACAATTTCAATTGTGAGAACTCCTCTGATATTTTTGTCTACAAGTGATTTGTTTTTTTTTTGCAAGTTTTTAAACTCTGCAGCTGCAAACTTCTCTAAGTCCACAGCTGTAACCTTTTTAGTCCAGTTTTAAAACTCTTGTAGACTTATTTGTTTTTAAACTTAAAAAGGGTTACTGTAAGGTTCTAGAATCCATCCGTTTGAAAAGTTTGAAAAATCTGATTTTGAACTCAAGGTCTATTCACCCCCCCCCCCTCTTGACCTTGACCACTTTAAGGGACCAACAAATTCAGTTTTAAAATTTTGATCAACAATATTTAATTTCATCAAAAGTATTAGGGAAAATATTTTTTCTTGTTATTGGTGCAAAGAAAGTGAAATGAAAGATCAGATGAGCAATAAGTGCTGATTAACTGAACATTAATACTATCAGCTGAATGGGGTCTGCTAAGGGTCATTTGATATGGTCAGCTGAGATCATCTGGAAGTCTTCTGAAAGTCATCTGGTATATCAGCGAAGTCAGCTGAGGTAGTCTCCTGAGTGGTCAGGATGATCTGTCGGGATGGTTGGTCAGGATGAAGGTCTACTGATGATATCAGCTGAGTACTCAGACTCAGCTGAGGACATATCACATCAGCAGACAAGAAAGGAGCATACTGACTCCAAGTCAAGAATTAACAAAGAATCAGTTACGAAGCAGTTTAAACTTCCAAGTTGGGCAATTGGCGATCAGTTTAGCAGAATCAAAACTGAAGACCGTTGGGCTCTGACAGTTATTATTTTTCGGTTGCAACTGTAGCAGTTTCTTGTTAGTTGGTTACAAACTCAAGGATTAATTTGGGTTCTCGTTCCTATATATACACATATATGTATAGAGAATCATAACCAACACATCATACTCTAGAGAGATCCAAAAAATACTTATTATTTGTATCATCTTCCATTGATTAGTGAGAGAGGTGCCCTCATCCGTGGACGTAGATCATTCCTGATCGAACCACATAAATCTTGGTGTTCTTCAATTTCTTTATTTCTTTGATTTCAAAACAATCATTGTTAACTCAACAATTGGCACCGTCTGTGGAAACGAAGATTGTTGGTGAAATCAACTGCTATGGCTTCTACGAAGATGGAGTTTGAGAAATTCACAGGAGCTAATGATTTTGGTTTGTGGAAGGTGAAGATGAAAGCTCTCCTCACACACCATGGATTATCAAATGCTCTGAAACCAGCGGATCAGTGACCTTCATCATCCTCATTAGAACCTGCAAAGAGGCAGGAGATTCTGGACAAGGCTCATAGAACAATCATCTTGTGCTTGGGGGACAAACCTCTGAGGGAGGTATACAAGGAGAAGACTGCCATTGATGTGTGGAATAAGCTTAAACAAGTGTATCAAACAAAGTCGGTTACCAATAAGATGTTCATGAAGTAGAGGCTTCATTCCTTCAACATGACTAAGGATAGGGATCTGGTTGAACAGCTTGAAGAATTCAATAAAGCAGTGGATGATTTGGAGAATCTTGAAGTTAAGATTGAAGATGAGGATAAAGTCCTGATGTTACTGAATTCTCTACCAAAATCCTTGGAGAATTTCAAGGATGCTCTGTTATTTGGAAGGCAAGAGAAGATGTCACCTGATGATATTCAGAATGCATTGAAAACTAAGGTGCTTCAAATGCAATCTGAAAGAAAGAACACAAATCAAGGTGAAGGGCTGAATATCAAGTTCAAGAAAGAGAAGAAACTGTTTCAGGGAAAGAAGAAGAAGAATGGTAAAGGCCCTGAATCTGTAAAATTTATGGAAAAGAGAAAATGTTTCTCATGTCAGAAGGTGGGACATCTCAAGAAGAATTGTCCTGACAAATCCAGGAAGCAAGAAGAGGATCAGAAGGCTGATGTCACAATTGCTGCTCAGGAAGGATATGATAGTGCTGGGGTTCTAGTTGTTACTGATGTCAAGCTGAGTGGCGATTGGTTGTTGGATTCTGGGTGCTCATTTCATATGTGTCCCAATGAATATTTATTCAGGGATCTCAAGAAATTCGATGGTGGATCAGTTCTCTTAGGGAATGATCAGATGTGCAAAGTTAGAGGCTCTGGCTCAATAAAACTGAGACTGCATGATGGTGCTGAGAGGATGCTACAAAATGTCATGTTTGTACCAGAGCTGAAGAGAAATCTTATTTCTCTTGGATCACTTAATGTTTTGGGATATGAATTCAATACAAAGAATGGATACATATTGATAACCAAGGATAACAACATTGTGATGAAAGGCAAGAAGGTAAATGGATTGTACATTTTGATGGGTAACTCAGCTGCTGGATCAGTATATGCAGTTATGGGCATCTCTGATGTATCTTGTGGCATAAAAGGTTAGGGCACATTTGTGAAAGAGGACAGAATGAACTTTCCAAGCATAAGGCATTTGGGGATTCAAGAACAATCAAATTGGACTTCTGTGATCATTGTGTATTGGGAAAATCCAAGAAACACTCCTATTCAAAGGGGCAACATCATACTGATGCTCCTCTGGACTATGTACACTCTGACATCTGGGGGCCTTCAAGAACTGAGACTCATGGAGGTGGAAAGTACTTCTTGACTATCATTGATGATTTGAGCAGAAAGGTATGGGTGATCATCCTGAAGCAAAAGAGTGAAGCCTTTGGAAAATTCAGGGAATGGCTTCTTGAACAAGAAAATAAAAGGGGCAGATCCTTAAAGAATCTCAGGACTGACAATGTGCTTGAGTATGTGTCAGAAGAGTTTGAAAATTTCTGCAAGGAAAGGGGCATAACAAGGCACAAAACTGTTCCAGCAAATCCTCAACAAAATGGGCCTGCTGAGAGGATGAACAGGACTATTTTGGAGAAGGTTAGGTGCATGCTGTCAGATGCTAAACTACCTAAAGTGTTTTGGGGAGAGGCAGTTAACACTGCTTGTTATTTGATAAACAAAACACCCTCATCTGCTATTAACTTTAAAAAACCAGATGAGCTTTGGCGTGGTAGGTTGTCAGATTATAATATGAAGGTATTTGGTTGCTTGGCCTTTGCACACATAAGGCAAGACAAGTTGGAACCAAGGGCTCTAATGTGCATCTTCCTGGGATATCCAAAAGGTGTAAAAGGTTATAGATTGTGGTGTCTTGAAGTTGGACACAAGAAGTGTATTGTCAGTAGAGATGTGACTTTCAATGAGAAAGTCATGGGATATGGTACATCTTAAAATACTCAGGATGCTGAGGATAAACCCATAATCAGACATACACCAGTTCAGGTGGAGCATACAACCAGGATTCAGAATGAAGATCCGACTCAGGACAACTCTGATATCAGGAATCTACAAGCAAATTAGTCTGATGCATCAATAGATAGTGACTCTGAAGATCAAACTGAAAATTCAGATGAGGAGGGTCAAGATTTGAGAAACTACAGTCTGGCTAGAGATAGACATGGGAGAAGCATTCATCCACCAATCAGATTTGGGCAGGCTGACATGATCTCAAATGCCTTATCAGTGGCAGAAAAAGTAGAGTATCAAAAACCTGAAACTTATGCTGATGCAGTGACAAAAAAGGATAAAGATCAGTGGATTTCAGCTATGAAAGAGGAGTTAAATTCACTTAAAAAGAACAACACGTGGATTCTTGTGAATAAAGCATAAAGGGCAGAAGGGTGTCAGCTCAAGATGGATATTCAAGAAAAAGTCTGAAATTGGGTCAGATGGACTGGAGCTAAACAAATACAAGGCAAGATTGGTTGCCAGGGAATTTACTCAGAGGGAAGGAATAGACTTCAATAAAGTGTTTTCACCAGTTGTGAAGCACTGCTCAATAAGGATCTTATTGTCTAAGGTGAATCAGGATGGACTTGAGTTACAACAGCTGGATGTCAAAACTGCATTTCTTCATGGAGAGCTTGAAGAAACCATATATATGCAGCAGCCTGAGGGGTTCATACTATCAGAAGATGAAGGAAAGGTATGTTTGCTGAAGAAGTCATTGTATGGACTTAAGCAAAGCCCAAGGCAGTGGTATAAAAGGTTTGATAGCTTCATGATGTCAATAGGCTTCATCAGATGCAAGTATGACAGTTGTGTGTATTTGGAAAAACAAGGCTCTGAGGTACCAACATATCTATTATTTTATGTGGATGATATGTAAATTGCTAGCAAAAGCCTTGGAAGAATTCAGAAACTGAAGGATAAGCTCAGTTCAACCATTGACATGAAAAACCTTGGGAGTGCAAAGAGAATTCTGGGTATGGATATTATCAGGAACAAAGCAGCTGGGAGGATGTTCTTGACTCAACAGGACTACATACTGAAAATCTTGAGAAGATTCAACATGCATGAGTCAAGATCAGTCACTACTCCTCTTGGACAACATTTCAAACTGACAGCTGATCAATGTGCTAAGAGTGATCAGGAGAAGTCTCAAATGGAGTTGGAAGCATAATGTATGCTATGGTTTGTAGCAGACCTGACATTGCTCATGCAGTGATCTTGGTCAGCAGGTTTATGGCTAATCCTGGAAAGGCACATTGGGAAGCTTTCAAGTGGATAATGAGATATCTGAAAGGTTCAGCACATTTGGGATTATTGTTTGAGAGGACTCAGGAGATCAAGCAACCTCTACAAGGTTTTGTAGATTCTGACTATGCTGGAAGCATAGATACAAGAAAATCTCTGACTGGATATGTTTTTACACTTTACGGCACAACCATCAGTTGGAGGGCTGCATTACATTCAGTGGTTACATTATCAACCACTGAAGCTGAATATATTGCAGTGACAGAAGCAGTAAAGGAGGCTATGTGGCTGAAGGGTATTATCAGGGAATTTGGGATCAGGCAAGATGAAGTTACTGTGCAATGTGATAATCAGAGTGTCATTCACTTAGTCAAGCATCAGGTCTTTCATGAAAGATCTAAACATATTGATGTAAGGCTTCACTTTGTGAGAGTTGTGGTGGAGAAGAAGGTGATCAAAATACATAAAGTTTCAACTGATGACAATGCTGCTGATATGCTAACTAAGGTCATACCGAGTTCAAAATTCAACTACTGCTTGGAGCTGGTTAAGGTACAATCATGGGATGTGCCTTAATTCTACTGTGATGTGAAGGTTAGGTGGAGACATCTCACTTACTTTGAGGTGGAGAATTATTATGGGTGCAAAGAAAGTGAAATAAACGATCAGATGAGCAAGTACTGCTGATTAATTGAACATTAATACTATCAGCTGAATGGGGTCAGCTGATAGGTCTGCTAAGGGTCATATGATATGGTCAGCTGAGATCATCTGGAAGTCTTCTGAAAGTCATCTGGTATATCAGCGGAGTCAGCTGAGGAAGTCAGCTGAGGGGATCAGCTGATGTAGTCTCCTGAGTGGTCAGGATGATCAGTCAGGATGGTCTGTCAGGATGGTTGGTCAGGATGAAGGTCTACTGATGATATCAGCTGAGTACTCAGACTCAGCTGAGGACATATCACATCAGCAGACAAGAAAGGAGCATATTGACTCCAAGTCAGGAATTAATCAAGAATCACTTACGAAGCAGTTTAAACTTCGAAGTTGGGCAATTGGCGATCAGTTTAACAGAATCAAAACTGAAGACCATTTGGCTCTGACAGTTATTCTTTTTCGGTTGCAACTATAGCAGTTTCTTGTTAGTTGGTTACAAACTCAAGGATTAATTTGGGTTCTCGTTCCTATATATATACACACATATGTATAGAGAATTATTACCAACACACATCATACACTAGAGAGATCCAAAAAGTACTTGTAATTTGTATCATCTTCCATTGATTAGTGATAGAGGTGCCCTTATCCGTGGACGTAGATCATTCCTGATCGAACCACGTAAATCTGGGTGTTCTTCAATTTCTTTATTTCTTTGATTTCAAAACAATCATTGTTAACTCAACAACTAGCGCCGTCTGTGGGAACGAAGATTGTTGGTGAAATCAACTGCTATGGCTTCTACGAAGATGGAGTTTGAGAAATTCACAGGAGCTAATGATTTTGGTTTGTGGAAGGTAAAGATGAAAGCACATTTTTGCTCGTGTTTTCCTACGAAGCACATTTTCTTGCCACAAAAGGGTTAATAGCATTAAGTATAGCATTTTAGGGTCAAATATGAAAATAAGCACATCAAAACCATATAGAAATAGATGCCAAATCATGCAATTATGACCCTAATCACCTGTCCACAAAAGCTTTAAAATTCTTTTCAAGAATTTTCTTTTCTTCCAGGCTTATCTCTTCAAATTTCTTCACTAAATCTTCCATTCCTTTCTTCATATTTTGAGAAATGATGGTTTCAGGAACTCTCTTAACTTGCTTGATAATCTCAGCTTCAATTCCTTTAAGTGATTTTTCCATATTCTTCAATTGAGATACAACCTCTTTAGGTGTCATCTGTGGATTTGAATCACTATCCTCTTCTTCAGAATCTCCTTCTCTAATAACCAACTCATTTCCCTTGGAAATCTTTTGAGATTGGAAGGCACCAATTCTATAACTGTAGAGTCTTCAGTGGAAGCCTTCCTCTTGCTAGGAGTCATCACAACCTCTATCTTATCTATAGAGAAGTCAGCAATATAATCATCCATGTGTTCCACATTTTCTCTCGCAAGTGCTGAATAACTTTGCAGGGGAGGAGTTCCTTGTCTATATATCTCTTCAAGAGTGAACATTGTAGGAGGAGGTTGGTTGAAAATGCTTGCAAGGTGAGTCAGCTTTCCTTACCTCCTTTTCTTACTCAGAATCAGGTTGATCAGGGTCTGTTTCTTCAACATTTACTGGATCTGCAGCACTAGCTCCTGCAGACTCCAACTGAATAGCCTCCTTAGCCAAAATAGTTAAGCTCTCAGCTTCAACTATTTGGTGACTACCTTCACCAATTCTTTGTGGCAACTCTTCTTCACTATCTGAGCTTGTAACATCAAACTCAGCTTCTGGAAATTCAGCCTCTGGATCTCTCTCAGATCCCATTGCAACTCTCAAAGCTGCAGTTGCTGACTTGGTTATTTTCTGTTTTGTAGATTCTTCAGCTCAGCTACAACCTACTTTCCATTTCCTTTGTTCTTCCTTAGTTTCTCAGCAATAAAATCATCAAGAAAGTTGGGCTTCATCAACTCATTCACATCATTGCAATTTGTCCAGTCAACAACCCACTGGAACAAATTTCTTTTTTCTATCGTGAGTTTGTCCAACTCTTCTCTCACAATTTTACAATCCTCAAATTTTTGCCTCTTTTCCTCAAAGCCTTCTACACTCTCAACTGGAACAACATGGAGTTGTTCAGTTTCAGGTTCAGGTTCAGCAACTTGTTCCTCAATAATCTGTTCCTCCGGTTGTACAATTGGCAAGTCTACAGCTGTAGACTTGTCAGCTTCAACTTCTGTAACTTTCTTAGAATGAAATTTCTTTTGCCTCTTTACTCTATCCACTTCATTTTCAGAATCTGTTGGTTCATCTACCAACAATTTTCTCCTTACACTTTTCTTCTTCCTTTCATAGGATTTCAGTGGACTAACCACTGTAACTTTCTTTGCTTGTGACTTGTTCTTCTTTCTCTTCTTAGGTTTAGGGGCCATAAGAGCATCCACAGCTCCTCTCATAAAATTGGCTTTCCCTATAATTCTATGAACCAATATAGGCAGTCCTTCATGACCATTAAACAAAGAAAATCCTACTTCCTTCAGGATATAATTTAAAAACATACCAAATCCTTTGTTCTTTCCAGTCTTCACAACATAATTACCAATATTTCTAAGTAACAATTCTCCTATATCAATCTTAATCTCCTTTTCAAAAGCTATCATAAGATCCCACATAAGAATAGTGTCAGTATCATGAGCACCAGTTCTACATAATAAACATTTATCAATAGCTTCATATAGATAGACATACTCAACTGCAAGGTCAGTTTTCTTGAATGTCCTCTTCCAGTTCTTGGGAAATGGCTTCTTTGTAGTAAACTTCCTCCAGTACTTCTCATCTTCATCAGCAAAGTTGAGGTTATCATGAGAGTCACCTCCAATCCTTAGATGTAGAGCTCTGCAAATATCACCAGCTGTAATATTGACATTCCTTTCTTGTAGCTTCACTGACAATGTCTTTCTTTCAACATTTGCTTCAGCATTTCTGTAGAACTCATGTACTATCTTGTCATCGTATGCTCCTGGGTTATGAGTAAGACAGTAAAGAACCCCATGATTCACTATGTGCTTGATAACATCTTCCATAGCATCAGTGGGATGCTTCTTCAATAATTCGTCAAAGTCGAAAAGAGCTCCAAAAATGACTTTCATTGTCATGGCGTTTGGTTTCAAAGAGTGAGGGATTGGGAGTGTATGAAGTTTCAGGGGGGTTCAAATGTATAAAAGGATGAAGGATCCTTTAAATACCTTTCCTTAAACACACATTCAAAACAAAACAGGGGTATAACGGTCTTTGACCTAAAATTTATGATTTTTTGAATTCTGGACCAAAACTTATAATTAAATTTGTCCAAAATATAACTCACATGAAATTTATTTCTATTTAAAATGTTACACAAATTCAAACATTTTATTAATTAAAATGCTGAATAAATCCAAAATGATTGTCACTGAGTACAAACATTTCTGAATTTGTAGTGCTCCATTTAATTTTCATAATTGTACAAAGTACTGTAAATTCCCTAAGTTTGCAGTTGACAATTTTAGAATTTGGAAATCTGCAGTTGTGGGGAATTTGCAGTTCAGAGCTAAGTCTACAGCTGTAGAGTTAGTAACTCTGCACTTCAATGAGTTTCCAATTTTCTAGGTTTGTCTTTGCAATTTAGTAATTTTCACAGAGTCTTCTTATGATTCTAACATTCCCAGATTACCTCTCAAGATTGAAAATCTTGATTCACATAAAGGTTTAGTGAAAATATCAGCAAGATTCATATCAGTATGAATCTTTGTCAATTTCACATCCTTTCTTTCAACATGATCTCTTATGAAATGATGCCTTACATCTATGTGTTTTGATCTAGAGTGTAAAACAGGATTCTGTGTGATAGCAATAACAGTTGTATTATCACAGATTATAGTTGTTTCTCTTGCATCAATCCCATAGTCTTGTAATTGATATTGCATCCATAAGATATGTGCACAACAGCTTCCAGCAGCAATGTATTATGCCTCAGCTGTAGAAAGAGCAATTGAATTTTGCTTTTTACTGTGCCATACCACCAACCTTTCACCTAGGAATTGACAAATCCCACTAGTACTCTTCCTATCAATCTTGCATCCTACAAAATCTGAGTCAGTGTAACCAATGAGTTCAATTCCTCCTTCTTTAGGATACCATAATCCTAGATTTTATATGGATTTGACATATTTGATGATCTTCTTTACAACATTTAAGTGTTATTCCTTAGGATTAACTTGGAATCTAGCTCATACACATACTGCAAACATGATATCAGGTCTGCTAGCTGTAAGGTATAGCAATGGTCCAATTAACCTCCTATAATTGGTTACATCAACACTTTTGCCATTCTCATCTTTGTCAAGACTCACAGAAGGTGTCATAGGTATATTGGTAGGCCTAGAGCTGTCCATTCCAAATCTTTTGATAAGCTCTTGAGTGTATTTAGCTTGATTGATGAAAATTCCATCTCTCATTTGCTTAACTTGTAATCCCAAAAAGAAATTCAGATTTCCCATCATGCTCATTTCAAATTTCTCAGTCATGAGCTTAGAGAACTTTCTGCACAATTCTTCATTAGTTGAGCCAAATATTATATCATCAACATAGATTTGGACAAGCAATATATCATTTCCATATTGTAATCTGAATAAGGTCTTGTCAACCATACCCTTTTTGAATCCATTTTTTGATCAGATGATCACATAGGGTATCATACCATGGTCTTGGTGCTTGCTTAAGTCCATAAAGGATTTTTCTAAGCTTATAAACCATGTCTTCAACTGTAGATTCCTCAAATCCTGGTGGTTGTTCAACATACACTTCTTCTGACAGTAAACCATTGAGAAATGCACTCTTTACATCCATTTGATAGACTGTAAAGTTCAAATGTGCAGCATAGGCTAGAAATATTCTTATAGCTTCTAATCTTGCAACTGGTGCAAAGGATTCTTCAAAATCTCTGCCTTCAGATTGACAATAGCCTTGAGCAACTAGCCTTGCTTTATTTCTGGTTACAATTCCACCTTCATCAAGTTTATTCTTGAACACCCATCTAGTCCCAATCACTTTGTGATTCCTAGGTCTTGGAACAAGTTCTCATACTTGATTTCTCTCAAAAACATTTAATTCTTCTTGCATTGCAATAATCCAATTGACATCTTGCAGTGCTTCATGAATATTAGTAGGTTCTGAAGATGAAAGAAATGTAGCAAACATTGCCACATGGATTTGTTCTCTGGTCTTTACAGCATCTGATGGGTTTCCAATTACATGCTCAGGGGGGTGATCTTTCAACCAAATCAAATCTGATACAGGTTCTAGTATTTGATCATTGTTCTCTATTGCTGTAGATTCACCTACTGCAGACTCATCAAGTCCTTTTGTTTGTGTTTCTACTTCCGTTTGAACATTCTCATATACAACATCTTCAATATTCTCTAATGGAGGTAATTCAACTATCACAGTGCCAAAACCTTTGTTGATCAATTCTACAGGAGTCTTGATCTCAACATACTATTGTTGACTTGTGACTGTAGAGTTACTTTCTTTAGAGTCTTCAATAATTTCTTCAGGGGAGCTATATTGTTCATCAAAAACAACATGATGTGACTCTTCCACAATCATTAATCTCTTGTTATACACTCTGAATGCATTGCTAACATTAGAATAACCTAGAAAGATACCTTCATCTGACTTTGAATCAAAAGTCTTGAGGTGTTCTTTCTCATTATTCAGTATGAAGCATTTACATTCAAATATGTGTAGATAAGAAATATTAGGAGTCCTTCCTTTCCATAACTCATATGGAGTCTTCTTATGATATTTTACAATCAAGCATCTATTTTGAATATAGCATGCAGTGCTTGTTGATTCTGCCCAAAATTTCTTAGGTAACTTTGCTTCAACAATCATTGTTCTGGCTGTTTCCTTGAGTGTTCTATTCTTCCTTTCTGCAACTCCATTCTGTTGTGGGGTTCTAGCTGCAGAGTATTCATGCATTATGCCATATAGTGAACAATATTCTTCAATAACTTGATTTCTGAATTCTATTCCTCTATCTGATCTGATCTTCAATTTTCAAGTTCTTTTCGTTCTGATTCCTTCTCAATAGTTCTGGTAGCTTCTGTAGAGTTTCACTCTTCTTTCTTAGAAACACAGTCCAAGAAAATCTTGAGTAATCATCTACTACAACCAAAGTATACTTCTTTCCACTTATGCTTACAGGTTCTTTGGGTCCAAAAAGATCCATATGCAGTAATTCAAATGTTCTTGAAGTGCGTGGATGTGTCTTGCTTTTGATAGTCTTCTTGATTTGTTTCCCTTTGACACAGGCATCACATAAGTGTTCCTTCCTGAACTTAGTGTTTGGCAAACCACTTACAAGTTTGTTATTCACAAGTTCATTCATGGTTTTGAAGTTTATGTGATTCATCCTTTTGTGCCATAGCCAACTAGCTTCATTGGAACTGTATAATTAGAAAACAGGTAGTTTCAGCTGTAGAGTTCCACTCTACAATGTAAACATTCCCTTTTCTAGTTCCTGTCAGTTTAGTGGTTTGGGATTGAACATCTTTTACTATGCAAGTGTCATGTGTAAAGTCTACAGTGTAGCCTTTGTCACAAAATTGACTTACACTAAGCAAGTTATGCTTTAAACCATCTACCAAGTAAACATCATTGATTTGAACTTTTCCTTTGAGTAGACATCCTAATCCTTTAGCTTTTCCACTAGCATTATCACCAAATAAAACCTTAGGACCTTTGTGATCTTTCATATTTTGTAGCAAACTTCTATCTCCAGTCATATGTCTTGCACAACCACTGTCTATGTACCAAACCTCTCTTTTGGTGGTTGCAAAATAAAGTGAGTTATTTAGGAATCCAATACTTTGGATTTCTTCCAGTGTTACTCTTTGTAATCCAAGCCTTTTTGGGAGCTGTAGAGTTGTTAATTCTACAGTTCTTGCTTGATCCTCCTCTTTGAGTGCATGAAGAGGGAGACATATCTGACATACTTTCATTCCAGAATCTATCAAAGTTGAGTCTTCTTTCCATATCCAATCTATGAAAGACTTCTTCTTCTGACTGTATATTTGATGTTGTAGTTAGTTTCAGAATCATGTTTTGCAACATGTTTGAAACATCTTCTTCAGTATCATTCATGATCTCCTTGATCTTCTGTTGTCTTCTAGGTGACAATTCTTTTAATGAATTCAAGAATTTCATGTCTTCTGGCCGTAGGGTTGAGTTTACAGCTTCTTCAGGAGATGATTCTTTGATGAACTTTCTTTCAGGTCTTGCAATTGACTTTTGCAAGTGTTTCATCCAGACACAAGGATTATATCCTATTCCAGTCAAGTCCTTTCAATGTCTTTGCTCAGAAAACATCTTCTTCAGTTGTTTGGATGACTTTCAAAAACAATCTAACCACTTTTGATAATAGGCATTGCTTTCTTAAAGCTCAGCTACCATAAGTTCTTGAGTTCTAATTGTTTCTTTCAATTCAGCACAGTCTGCAGCTCTACAACTTGCTTCATTAGAAAGTTCTTCATTGTCATTTTTCAGACAACTGTAACCTTCTTTCAGTTCTTGTAGAATCTGCAGTTGTGTTTCAGCTTCCTCTACTCCAGCTAACAAAGTTTTTACATGTTCCCTTCCAATATGATTTTCTATTCTAAGATCTTCATTTTCTTCTAGTAGTCTTTGGATTGCACTAAGCATGTCGCTGGAAGAATCCTTTTCTGTAATATAACTTGATGATGATGAGCATACCTCTTCATCTTTAGACATAAGACAGATCAGGGCTTCTTCATCTGAATCTGTAGAGTCAGAGTCTTCTAAATCTGCAGTTGACTTTTGAGAAGAAGAGGGACAGCCATAAGACAGATCAGGGCTTCTTCATCTGAATCTGTAGAGTCAAACTTTTTCTTTCTATCTTTTCTCATTCTCTTTTCTTCATCTGTGTAACTTTTCAGCTTCGGGGTATGGACAATCCTTGATGTAATGTCCAGGTTTTCTGCAGTTATAGCACAAATAAGTTGAGTTGGGTGCTGTAGATTTCACCTTACCATCCTCCTTTGGTGTGAATTGTTTCTTCTTAGTCCATTTGCCAAACTTCTTGAGCTGCTTTATAAAAAGAGCCAATTCTTCATCATCAGAACTTGTAGCTGTAGGGTTGTCAGCTACTAGAGCTGTAACCTTACTGCTGTCAGGTTCTTTTCTTCTGCTTATGTCAAATTCATAAGCCTTCATGTCTGAAAAGAGTTCAAAGTTGGATATCTTAGATAAATCCTATGATTCTCTCATAGCAATGACCTTCATGTCCCATTCAAAAGGTAAGCCTCTGAGAACATTCATGTTCATTTCTCTTTGTGAGTAATCTTTACCAAGTGAGAATCTCAATGAATCTTGACTCAAACTTTTCAAGAGTTTCACCAGATTTCATCTTGAAGTTCTCAAACTTTTGAACTGCTATCATGAGTTTGTTTTCCTTGATTTGTTCAGTTCCTTCACAAATCATTTCCAACTTTTCCCATATATCTTTTGCAGTTTTACAGTTTTTGATCTTGCTAAACATAATTTTATCAAGTGAATGATAAATAGTATTCTTTGCAAAATTGTCAAGATTGGACCTTCTCTTGTCATCCTTTCTCCATTCCTTTTTGGGTTTGGGGATGATCTGAGCTTGTCCAGCTGACTGATCAGCTGTAGTATTGACCTTCACAATAGGTATAGGGTCATCCTCTATGATAGACCACATCTAATCATTAATTGCAGACAAATGTGCTTGCATTCTAATTTTCCATTCATCATAGTCCTCAGTAGAGAACATTGGAACCTTGGATTTCACCATCTTGGAAGCCATGCAAGTATGCAGGTGTGGTTTTCAAAAACAAAAGGATCTAGCTAGGTACTTATCAAAGCAGTGGCAAGCCAACTGCTCTGATACCACTTGTTGGTCCCTTAAAGTGGTCAAGGCCTAGAGGGGGGTGTGAATAGACCTTGTGTCCAAAAACTGATTTTCAAACTTTTCAAATGAGGAGTTCTAGAACCTTACAGTAGCCTCTATTAAGTTCAAATCAACAAGTCTACAAGAGTTTTAAAACAGGACCACAAAGGTTACAGCTGTGGACTTAAGAAGTCTACAGCTGCAGAGTTTAAAAACTTGCAAATAAAAGATCACTTGTAGACAAAACATCAGAGGGATTCTCACACTTAAAAGTGTATTAAGAATACTCTAATGTGCGGCGGAAATAACTGAGTATTAATGAAAAACAATATAAACAGACTTAACAGCTGAGTGACTTAGAGAAGTCCACAGCTGTAGAATCAGTTTCTCTATGACAACCACAAAGTTTTATGCACTAGATTTTCAAAAGAATGATGAATGTAACAATAAATTAAATATGCAGAACAAGAATTTAAATGACAGAAAATAAATAGACCAGATTTATAGTGGTTCAGTGTCTATAAAAAGTCCACTGTTATACCACTTAGGTGCCAAATTCACTAAGATGAGATCACTTAGATCAATACAAGTAGTTCCCCCTTAGAACTAGGTTCACTCAGATTCCTATTCTAACAAGAGATTAAACTACCCTATTCACTCAAAATATAAGTAACAAAGAGTTTACAAAACCTCACAAAGAGATATCTACACAAAGTAGAAAATATAAAAAATAGGTGAGGGAACAACAACAAAAGATTTGATTCTTTCTAATAAAATCCTAACCAACTATCCTATGAATCACAGAGAATAAAAATAATAAAGCTCTCTTCAAATATGTTTGTTGGCTGTAGACTTGCTTAGGCAGAATGCTTGTATGCTCAGGGTTGTTGTTGTTGCTTCCTCTGAGGACTTCTTCTATTTATAGATTGAGTGGTGTGACTTATCCATTGGAAATTTCAAATTTGAATCCCGGATAAGGCTCCTCTCTCTCTATTGGAATGTGTGAGGTGGTCCTCATCCTTCACACAGGATAGTACTGCTTGTACTATTGTCCTTTTCTTCAGAATTTTGGTTGTCTTGAAACTAATCTTCATTATCCTCCAGAATTAAAGATATATCCTCCACTTAAGTATATTTTAGTGAGTGCTTGAGAGCTACACTATTTGTGCTTAAGGGTCTTCATTATCTTCAAATAATCTGAGACTTGTACTTCATCTTCAAACGGTTTTTCAGCTGTAGAGACATCAACCTTGCAGCTGTAGAGTCCTGTCAATATGAAAAATCGGCTGTAAAGAAACCTTACAGCTGTAGGATCATGTCTAGCTGTAGAATGATCAAGTATACAGCTGCAGACTTCATTTACAACTATAAATTTCAAACACCAATTTCCTTAGCACAAGTGTTAGATCATTTTATCCAATTAAACACATTGTTTTGCACACATCAAAATCTAAACCAAGGTACTTAACAATAGTCATTTTGAACAAAAATATTATCAATTTTATTAAAATTTTATCACTATTAAAAAGTAATATATTTTTATATTGGTTTCATATAATGTGACTGTCTCACACAAGACTTACTCTATTCAAGTAGTTTTGTATAAGTTTTTCTTTATCTTTAGCTTTATTTTATCTTTATCTATATTTAACATAAGGGCAGGGATAAATTTTTAATTGCTTTATGATAGAAGCATCACATTGTTTCTTTAAAAAATTCTTATATTATCTTGAAAAATTACTTAGATTCAAATAATAAAAATTAGTAATGATAATGAGATTATTCATGTGGATATATTTTGTGGTCTTACAAACATCTAATTAATTGATTTCTATGTTTATATTCATAGTGTGGATAAGTTTTACCATAGAATTGATTTGCAGGATATTAATTTATTTCATTAAAGAATATTAATTGTTTATACTATAAAAGCTAGGTGGCTTTAATGGATGGAATTGATAAATAATTATTCTTTATTTATATGACAACTGGATAAATTTCTTTTCATGTGACAATACATGATATATAATTTTATTGTGGGTCGGTGTATCTTGAACCAAACGCATGATAAAAGAAATAAAAAAAATCAATTTCTCCTTATCCAACAAAGCAAACCAGCAAGATATTAATTTTGAATTATATCAATTATTTCATTAATGAGGTAAATTACATAAATGGTCCAATAAAAATTTATGCCCATGAATTTGGTCTTTTTTTTAAAAACACAAATGGTCCATAAGATTTTTCATCAACTAATGGATTATTGTGGTCTTTTTTTATTTATTAATGCGTGTGCGGATTATTGTGGTCCTTTTTTATTTATTAATGTGTGTGCTCATCTAATGTGTGTATTATCAAGTATTAACAAATGTGAGTGCATTTAACGTGCGCCTATATAGATTTTAAATCTGAGTCTAGTTTATAGTGGCCCAAAAAGTGAAGTAACTGAATTTTTCTCCATTCAATTTCAGTGGCATTCCATCAAAACAATTAAAATTTGGATGCGGCTGAGATAAGAGTATCCACTCTTGCCATTTCTTTCTTAATTATGGTCTGAGCATTGCACTTTATTAGGCATAGAGGTTTCTACATCCCATAACTTTTATATTTTTTTAAAATCGTCCCAAAAAGTAAAAAATTTCAATTATGTCCCATTTTTTCTATACATCCCAAATTTCATCGAAGTTTACCAGAACAAGAAAAACGATGTCGTTTTGCGCCCATGTGATTGGCACATGGCACTAAAACGCTGATAAAATTTGGACGTAAATGGTACAGTTAGCAAAAAATTGGGACGTAAGTGAAAAAATTAATTTTTTTGGGACAATTTTAGAAAAGTTCAAAAGTTATGGGATGTAAAGTTCATAAATTTTTAAATTAATTCATTTTTACATCTCTTGAATTTCAAATAACTCTATCAATACGCAATCTAATAAAATTGACATCTACATACAAATAAAAAATATTAAAAAACTAATATATATATACATATAAAATAATTATAATTCTTTTCATAGATTTGTACTTCAAATAAGATGAGAGATAGAATTTTTTCGCGTCCCATAATTTTTGCACTTATCCAAAATTGTCCCAAAAAGTTAAATTTTCCTATTACGTCCCAATTTTTTATTAAGTGTACAACCAAAATGACGTTGTTTTACTTGTTCCGATGAACTCTGACAAAATCTGGACGGATATTGTACACTTAGCAAAAAAATTAGAACGTAATTGAAAATTTTAACTTTTTGAGATGATTTTGGAAAGATACAAAAGTTATGGGACGTGTAAAAACTCTATCCCCTCATTATTATGAAAAGAGCACTTGAATCAGAAGAAATTGGAAAATTAAAAGATTCTAGCTTCCATTCTAAAATATGTGGATTGTTGAACACAAATATGAAATTATAATTTTGTTTTATTTAAAACTTTGCATGAAGAATATGTGATGTTATATTAAATGAGAGCAAAAAATAGAAGCTTTTTTGGATGCTTCAACTAACGAACTATGTTAGCAAAAATGAGAGTTATGAATTTAGAGCACGTGTCATCTAGACGTGTAACTAACCAAGTGCTTAATTTAACAAAATACAACCCTAATCCTGGATGCCTCTAATATAAATTAAACTATTCATTTTGTGACGGTTTATGGAGCAGTTAATCAGTCACACTGAAGATGACGGCGATGACCTGGAAAGTTTTAAAATGAAAGATCCCCACAAGAGAAAGTTTGACAATAAGATACACAACGATGAGTAACTACTAAACATTGCTAGAATCTGAGATGACCACGTTCCCTCGTCCAATTGGTAAATCATTTCATTCAAAGTTGAAGAATTTCTAGGAGAAAAAAAATAGAAAGTTGTGGAATGTATTTGGAAATGCGTGATATAATTCAAAAGGATTAATTTTAGAAAACTTTATATCTACTATGACATAGAAATCAAGACAAATAAGTTAGTGAATTTTTTTTTTTTAAAGACAAGCTTGTTGGTAAATATTCATGTCATATTGAGTATTTAAATACATAGTAAGTGGTAATTGTCTCTCATATCTTTTATAGAATTCTCATTATATTCAAATCTCCAGTTTTGAGTAATTTTTATACTCAAATAATAAAATTTATTTTCAACAAAAAAGAGAAAAATTAATTTTATTAAGAAAAAATGAAAATGATTAAATATTATCTTTGTCATGTCACTTGTCTATATATACAATATGGAAGCTAACATATTTAGAACAAACAATGTCCATGGAATTTTCATCTCCTCACCCTCCCATCCATCCACAGAGTTGGAAAGACCTTATTTATGATGTATTTTGGAGCACATGCTCACATGACTTACAGTGAATTAAATTTAGGCCAATGATCAGTCTTAACAACTCAAAAGCTTTTGAAAACATAATAAAGTCACAATGTACAAAAATAATAATTAGATGAGTACCCTTTAAAAAACAGAAATAATAAAAAGTTATATAATTTTTTTCCTACATATATATGTATATTGTAATTATAACTTATTTTATTATATTTAAAACTACGCGTACAAGGGGCAAATGAATCTACTAGAAAGGGTTTCCAGTATAAAAGGAGGCAAGAAAATCACATTTTCATGTATCACCGCTCTTCCGCAGATTCAATTTTTCTTCATATCTCTTTTCGATGAAAATTTTCATTAGTCCGAAATTTCTTTATGTGAAAGAGGGGAAATAGTGAAGGTATATCTCTCATAATTAAAGAGTTAATTAAAATAAACCATAAAATAATCAAATCGAATTTTTTCTCCAATAATTACATGAAAATTTTGGCAAATAAACCAATTGAGATTCATAAATAATAAATATTTAAGCCAAATTAGACTGTACAAAAAATAGATTGGGTTTTATAACAAACAAAATGAATAAAAGAGAAAAAAAAAACAAATGATAAAATTTAGATCTGATATTTAAAAAATAAAGAGTTAAAAATTAATTAAAACAAATTATTCAAAGAATCATTAATAGAATGAAATTAATTTTCCCCCTCATTCATAATTACTTGATTTCATAAAATACAGGGCAAACCAACCAAATAAACAAATAAGATATATAATTTAATCAAATGAGATTAATATTCTAAAATTAGATCCAAGTTTCATAACAAACCAAACTGGGGCTTATTGTTTAGATTCGGGCTTGTTGTATTCTTTTCCCTTTTTTTTTTTGGAAAATTAAATATAATAACCAAATTTCGATCTGGGCAATTGAATTGACGGCTGTAAATGGAAAAAAATTTAGATTTTTCAAAAAAGAGCAACCTTCATCATTTTTCCTCATAAGGCAAGTGAATTGATATCTCCACCGAACTGATCTGAAACTTGAGAGCAAAATGAAGTGAGTGTCAACAAATCGACGGCTGTAGAGGAATAAAAAAAACCTTGAGATGTACCTAGCTAATAGGGTTTTAGTATAAAATGTGGCAAGAAAACCTGTTTTCATGTAGAGCCGCTCTTCTGCTAGATCCAAAAAAAAGCCTTCATGTCTCATTTCTTACGATGAAGAGGAAAAACAGTGAGGTACATCTCTCGATTTTTTATTTTTTACTTCAAGAAAAAAAATAGTGATTTTTTTAATGGTTTATTTATGGTGAAGATAAAAGAGAGAAAATAGTGAATTTATATCTGATTTGGCGTTGGATTATTATTATTTTTTTTGATTAATCTCATTTATTTTTTCTTGAATTGGTTGTTGAAAATTTTGTGTTTGTCCACCAATTAAGGCTGCGTTTATTTTAACTTATAAAGATAGATATGCTAAATAACATAAATTTACTTTTTGTTTACTTTGAATGTTTAAATTTTTGGGTTATCCCATTGACTCAGGTTAAAGGTATGCTATTTGAGAAAATTAAACCTGCACATATTGGGCTGTTAAAATTAACCCACACCATCTTACTAATTTTAACTTATCACCCTTTATTCTGACTCGTCAAGTAAATGCAGCATAAGAAGTCACCGATGGCCGAGGAAACAGGCCCCTCCAAGATTGAGGAAGCAAAAGGCGGCAATGAAGAGGATTTGGAAAACGACGTGAGGGTGATCCGGAGGCTGGAGAGCGAGGGACACTTGGAGACAAGCTTCCGAGAGAAATTCTTAACGTGGTACAACTTGAGAGCTGCACCTCGGGAGGTGCGCATCGTCAAGGTGTTCATCGATACCTTAGGTGATGATCCTAAAGCCCTTGCCGACCAACTTGTCGATTCCTTCTCCGACATGATTTCGATCAAGAGGTGTTGTACAGTGCCTGCTGGATTTTGCAACAAGCTATGGCACTGAGCCGATGAGATTTTTTGGATTTGGAACAAGATTTGTTTAGTTGATTATTGTTGGGAATCTTTGGACTTGTATTTGTTCGTTTGTTTGTTGTTTTTAATTATTAGCAGAGTTTGATTGTGTTTGTATCAATTATTATGTGTATTTATGGTGTCATCGATCTTAGGAGCTGTATCATTGGCATCACTTTTTTTTTTTTGTGTTGAACGAAGATCTCGGTTGTGTTTTCTGTAAATTTTCATTAATCTTATTTGGTTTGCCTTGTTCGAATTAATTTTTATAAGAGGAAAACAGTCGATACTCTTAATAGACCTTTTGTTTTTCAATCCATAAACAGTCGATACTCTTAAGTGGAAAGAAGTTTTCTGACGTGCATTAATCCAATTACCAAATTGTCTCTGGCTTTTATATATATATAGAGTGGGTAAATATAATTTTTGGTATCTTAAAGTTTATTTTTTTCGATTTTATTATCCTATCTTTGGCCACTTTCAAAATTGGTCACCAAAATTCATTTTTACCAACGAAATTGATCTTGTCGTTAGTCAACCCGTCGTTAACTAAACGGGTGACAGCATACTTTAGCGCGAAATCATCAATGACTTTGTTGTATTCCCCCAAAATTCTACTGCTCGTTCCTCAGCTTTCATCAAAGCCTTGGATATTCAATCAATGGTAATTCTTATCTATAATTTACTGATTCTTCAATTTTGAAATTATATTTTATTTGTCTAACTTTGCATGAAGAATGTTGGACGTATTCATACAACGAGTGCAAAAATAGATGTTTTTAGATACTTTGGGTAACTAATTATATTAACAAAATTTAAGAGCTATATATGAATTGTGTACACATGTTGATTAAACATGTAATTAATCAAAGCGTTAGAAAAGGGACGATTTCATAAATGCCCATTTTGACATGGGCAATATCTTTTTTGCCCAACATCTACAAAACTTTCAATTTTACCCATTTTGAAGATAAAAAGACATTTATACCCTTAATGCCTTATTTTACATTTACAAACTCAATTACTCCGTTATTCCCCAATCCAAACACACCCAATTGCCTTAATACATATTAACTAAAAATATGAAAAAAAAAATCAAAATACATTCGGCAAGCATGCCGGAAAATCTGCAATTTCGGCGGAATCCATGGAAGGGAAGTCCTCTCGTTGCCGGAATTCATCTCGTAGATGTCTCCTGTTGCCGGAAAGGCGCGCCTCCACATTCACAGCTTCGCCTCCCAAAATTAAAAAAAAAAAATCGGTATCACAGTCGGAAATCCCCAATCGAAACACAACCACCACGACTGAAACCAAGGGCCTCGTTCTCTGTAAAATGAACAATGAAAAAGGTGGAAAGATTTCAAATCTCTTGAATCTTGTTTCAAAGATTTCAAATCTAATGCATCTAATTTTTATTCACAAATCGCAAACCCTTTGCAAAAAATGTTGAGCCCACACTTGCAAAAAATAAATCTGAAACCATAATACAATACCTTCAGTTGACAGCGTGGCCGTGGACGGCAGGGAGTGTGTCTCGTGTGGCAGCGCGGAGATTAGGCTGCGGTCAAGGTGGAGGAGGCGGCGGTGCTGGCCGCTGAAAATCGTTCGAACGACATTCAAAATTAGCGGCGGCGGAGCGGAGAGAGGAAAGGGACGGCGCGAACGGTGGCGAGAGATTGGGCCCGATTGAAACCGTTGGTGGCGGCAATCCCAGTGACTCGCCCGTCGTCAAATCCACCATCGCTGCAATTCCGCCGGACTGCCGTTACGCTCAACCTTTGCCGGAAATCTGATGGTTGGGAGGATTTTTTTTTAAGTTTGGGTTAATTAGTAATTAATTGGAAAAATGATTAATTTAAGCATTTTATTAAGTCATTGAAATAAGAGTGTTTGGATGAAGAGATGAAGGGTATAATGGACTTTTTTTCTTCAATTTGGGCAAATTTAAAAGATTTTAATTAAATGGGCAAAATAGAAAATACCCAAATGAAATTTGTTATTTTTGTGTATTTTCTCATAAGAAAATGTACATAAATGTAAGGATTTTACATAGGTTTATTGTTTAAAGTGATATGAAATGATAATTTGACATAGGTGTATTGTTGGAAACGATTTTTTTAGACTAATATTAACTTACAATTAGTTCATTTTTAAGTAGAGCAACACTTGCGTAAAAATTTCTACAGTAGAAATTTTACTAAAAATACTCAAAAAGACGCCGCTACCCTTATTAAGGGAGACCATCCATTGTCGGCGAAGTTGTTAACTAAAGTTTCGGCTGAATTTTCGGTGATTGGATATTGGCTGCATATGCTAATATTGTCTAGCATTTCAATTCTTACTGATCATGACTCAAGGTAATATTTTAATTTTCTTTTTCTTTTTCTTTTTAGTTTATTTTTATTTTTATTTATTTAAAAGTGGTGTATTAATTTAATAAAATTCAAGTAATATTATATTATAAATATAAAAATTCTTTCTCAGATTATATTACTATATACACAAAAGAGTATTACTAAAAAGTAAAATTTGTGTTACTAATCCTTAAAAAATTAATCTTTTGTACTTTTAAAATAACTATAAAAAGAATATATAATTTTGCAAAAATACAATGTATTATTTAATTTCTTTTTTAATTCTTTTTATTAATTTATGTTACTAATATGTTGTTAATATAATAATACATTTTTAATACCTTATATATGTTATATAAGTACAATATATATTTTTCTAAGGACAAATAAATATTTGTAAATATAGTAACACACATTCAATTTTATAGTAACGCACATTTGCTTTAATTGTAACACACATTTGCTCTAATTGTAACACAAATTTGCTCCCCAATTTGTGTTACTACATGGGAAAATGTGTGTTACTTTAAGGAAAAATGATTTTTATAAGAATAAATATGTGTTTCTTATTTATTCATCATCCCCTTAAAATCAATGTATAAGAATAAATATGTGTTTCTTATGTTATTATATGAAAAAAATAATTATTTCTATAAAAATAAATAATATATTTATGAAAAATTAATATTTATAATTATAGTAACACACATTTAATTTTTATACTATATAAAATATTTATTCTATAAAAATAAATGAATATATGTCAAAAGAATAACATTTTATATGATAGTAACACACATTTGCTCTAATTGTAACACTAATTTGCTCCCTTGTTTGTGTTACTATAGGGGCAAATGTGTGTTACTTTAAGAAAAATTAGTTTTTGTAAGAATAAATATGTATTTCTTAATTATTCATCATCATATTAAAATCTAGGTATATTGAATCATTTAGTAATACACTTTTTACTATTTTATATGTGTTGTTATATGAAAAATTAATTATTTCTATAAAAATAAATAATATATTTGTGAAAAAATAATATTTATTTTTATAGTAAAACATATTTTACTCTTTATACTATATAAAATATTTATTCTATAAAAATAAATAAATATATGTAAAAAGCATAATATTTTATATGATAGTAACATACATTTGTCTTAATTGTAACACACATTTGCTCCTCATTTTGTGTTACTATATAGGCAAATGTGTGTTACTATATGGGCAAATACATGTTTTTAATTTAATCATTATATCTTGAAATTTAGGTATGTTGATTCATGTAATAACAATTTTTTTTACAATTTTATATGTGTTATTATATAAAAAAATTTATTTCTATAATAATAAATAAATATTTGTGGAAAAATAATATTTTTCTTATAATAACATATATTTTACTTTTATATTATATGGAAAATAACAACATTTAATATAATAGTAACACAAATTTTGTCTTTCAGTAACACACATGTGTCTATATACTAATACAGTTTGAAAGTGAACTTTTAAATTTATGATATAATATTATTTGATTTTTTTTGCTAACATATTAATTTAAAAAAGAAAAAAGAGAAAAAGTTATGTAGTTAAAGAAGTAGATGAAATAAATAAGCATGTTGGGGCCTGGGAGGGTTAGTCGCGCGAGAGAGTGCGGAGGATTAAAAATTCTAGAAGGGCATCTCCGTCCATTTTTTTTTTATTAAGTTTATTTTTAGTAATTTCTACGGTAGAAATTTCTATATGAGTTTTTGTCTTTTATGTATTTACAATTGTAGGTGTCTAGATCGAGTCATTTTTTAAAAATTCATCTAATTAAAAATTTTAAATACAAATTTTCACCAGCTTTTTGTTTTATTTAGTAAATTATATATTAATCTAATATAAATTCATCGTGACCTATATATTATACTAGATAATACAAATGAAAAGTTATCTTTATATTTTATAAAGAAAAAAGTTAAGGATAAGAATAATATAATGAAAAAGATAAGGATAAAATAATATAAAAGATATAATATAATAAAAAAGATAAAGATAAAATTTTATTTATTAGTAGAATAAGTTAATTAAAATTTATTAATATACTAAATTCTTTGTATTGAGAATATCTGTAAATTGTAATTCATCTCTATGATATACTAAATTATCAATATCGACGTGAGAAAAATTAATATAGTATCATTACGATAAAAATAACTTTTAGTAATATTACATAATTGACGTGACATAGATACATTTTGTATTCAAATTGATTTATTTTTCTTAAATATCTAATGACAAATTTGTATGAAACTCGAGTTCACGATAAATTTGGGTCTATCAATTATCACGGTCATGTGTATATACTATCATTGTTATGTTTATTTACTTTCACTGTTATGCATGTACACTGTCACTGTTAAAAATTCATGTATATTTTTATAACAGTGATATTATATATGAATAACAGTGATCGTGCTTACACATAATAGTGATATAAATTCATGTGAACTCTAATTCACAAGTGAAAACAAATATTTTGGACATTTGATAATAATAATCAAGAAAATTAAAAAAAAATCATTAAGAAACGTATCACCAATATCTTTATTTTCACGCGACATGAAGTTGAAAGGATAAAAAATTTAGGAATAGAGATGTTAATTTAGCAAGTTCATGTTGTATTATATGGTGTGATGTGAGCACAGACATGAGGCTGGATTTGAAACACACCTTAACTTTGCAAGTTACTTAAATATAATTTAAGAGCATATATTGATATATATATATATATATTATTTTATTTTTCCTCAAAGTTCGAATGTATATTGGATGAAACTACATCTCTGCATGTTAATATGAATGACTCATTATATACAAGTGTGTGAATTTGGTTAGCGGAAAAATACTCATGTTGATTTAGAAAATATGAACAATTTTTTTATGGAATGTGACAATTCTTATAAAATATGTACTTGACTGAAAATTTCTTAATTCGATGAAATGATGGAATTTTTTGTTAGTACAATTTTATTGAAACATTTCAAATTCAAATGTAGACTAAGAGAAGAAGATCCCTCTCGCCTTTCCTTTCTTTATTGTAGTCTAACAATAATGTATTATGGTAAAATCATTTTTAAAAAATTGAATCTAAGTCTATTTAGAACAGCTAAAGTTGGAATAGAAAAGATTTCAGTTTCTCATCTTTAATATGCGAATTGTTGAAAACTACATCAAAATTAAATTTGCTTTTTATTGATCTTACTTTTCATGAAGAAGATGTGGTATTTATATAATGAGAGTCGACATAGAAGCTTCTAGATATTTTTGATAACTGAAAATGATAATTGTGAGTTGAGTGCACGTGTCAGCTAAATATATAACTAACCCAAGTTTTTTGATTTAACAAAATGAAAATCTAAGCATGCATGCCTCTTGTACAAACGACAATATACTCGTCACGTAGCACCGAAAATTGCATTGTCCAATTTTGAACTCATTTTCGACAAGACTATTGCAACATCATCTTAAAATCATATACAAAATCTACCAATTTCTTTCTTTAATTGATTACTCCTACAAATGTCAATATTGATATTTAATTCACATTTCATTTTTAGATTTTCACTGTCAAGATTTCCTTTTCGATCATCACCCTTTTTCGGTCACTCATAACTCTTTTTATGTCTTTTTGTTCAGCGTCTCTTTCTATTCCCTCCCCTACCATTAATTTTCTACATCTCTTTCTCTGATAATTTATTTTAGTGTTCTTTCTTAGATTTACTAATCATGCACTTTTTAATTATGATAGGTACAAAAGATGATAGATTGGGTTGCAAAAGAATTGAAAAATGTTAAGGTTTTTGTGTTGTCGAGGATGTTAAAAATCAGAATAACTTAAGATGTTACTAATGTAAAAAAAAGGGGGGGCGGGGGGTTGAATTGCTTTATATGATTTGATTGAGGAAAAACCGTAATTTAATTTTGTGTTAGTTTATTTAATTAATTTAGTTTTATTTTCATTTGATTTTATTTTTTTCTCTTTCTTTTATTTTAATTTATTCTATTTTATTTTATTTTATTTGTCCTTCAATTATCCATAATGTAATAAAAAAAAATTAAAAATCTAAACCACTATCACATTCCGCGTTCAAGCAAGCATTGCAGGTTGAAACTCTCAATTTTCTCTGACACGTGAGCGATGCACTATCGAAAATGGTACGTGTTACTTTCTATTTTTGATAAAATTGGGATCATAATTGGACAATCACAAATAATGAAACTAAAAATAAAAAATTAATATATTTTTTTTGAATTAAGTGAACACTACATAAATTGTGGACACAAAAAAAAATCATTATAAGCCCAACAACAATAAAATTAGGAACAAACCCAGAAAAATTTACAAGCCCACACCCTTCCCCATATATAAGGAGGTAGGGATTAGAAACCCTAGCAATCTGCGCCGCCGCCATTTCTTATATTATTTATATGCATATGTCCCACCACATACAATACTTTGCATTTCACATCTCTCTTCCATTGGCCTTCTGTTATATCAATTAAGGTACGTTAGATCTTATTTTATTTGTTTTCATTTCCTTTACAGCCGTCGATTCGGTAACACCTTATGAGAGAAAATGATTAAGGTAGCTCTTTCTTAAATTTTTTTTTTAATTTCATTTACAGCCGTCAATTCAATAAGCCCGGATCTAAATTCGATTTCTTCAGTTACATTAAATTTTCCAAAATAAAAAAAATATCAATAAACCCAGATCTAAATTTCTTACCGTCGACTAAGTTTGCATATCTGATCTAATTCTTTTTCTAATTTGGTTTGTTAGAAAACTTAGATCTAATTTTAGAATATTAATCTCGATCATTTGGTTGAGTATAAATCCTATCCGTTTATTTGGTTAGTTTGCCCTATCTTTTATGAAATCAAGTAATTAAGAATGTGGGGATTTTTTTTTTGAAAGTTTTGTTTAATTGATCTATAACTCTATTTTTAAAATGTGAGATCTAAATCTCATTGTTTGCCCTAATATTCAGTCACAAATTCTAGTATGCACACGTGCAGGGGCGGATCCAGAATTTAGAAGTAGGGTGGGCTGAGCGTAATTACTTGACTCGTTAAATTTTATGAATAGTATATTAAGAATAAATTTTACCATTTGCATTTTGTATGAATATTTTAAACAATCACTACAAGAAAATAAAAGTCTGCCTACAATTTTTACGGTGGAATTGCTAACAATTTACCTACAAAAATTTATATTTTATTATTATATAAACATCTCCATTCCTTAATCCACAAATAATTTGCCTACAAAATCAATTCAATTTGCCAAAATAAAAGTTATAGGTAATTAATAAACTACAAACAAAATGTCAACAAAAATTTATCTATAAGCAATTTACCTACGAAAATTTTATATGTAAACCATTTGTAGGTATGAAATAAAATACCTTTATAATAAAAAAAAAAGTTTAGATAAATTCATAGATAATAGCCAATGCAAAATTGTTTTATTGGAAATTTTATAGTCATATTTGATGAATTTTATAGCATTGATTTTTTTTTTTATAGTGAACACTATTTTTTTAAATAGGTATTCTTTTGATACTATAATGAAATTATTGATATCATTTTGAATTATACGATAAAATTATTATATAAATTATTTACTTTTTTTTACCAGTAAATTATTTACTTAAATTTCATACTTCATGTCCTTAAATTGAAATATACATGCCCTACACCATTTCAGTAGTTATTAATTGAATACAAAATTTAATAAGATTTAAAATTTTAGGTAGTAAAAACCCACTAATGAATTTTGGTATAAAAATATTAACATATATTTTTAATAACAATAAATTTTGATATTGAATATGAATTCAACATATAGGATAAAAATTAAATATATTTGTATAAATTCAATCTAAAATCATATCACAACAAATATAAACAAATATATGATGTTGAAAGTCTGCAACTCAACAAAAAGACTTGACTCAATAATTATAAAAGTTGCAAGTAATTGGTTTTTTAAAATTTTGTGTGTGGGCTTATTCTGCAAAATAATATACTTAGACATATATGTATATGGAACTATTTTGGGCTTGCACTGGGCTGGAGCCCGGTGCAGCCCCTTAATAGATCCTCCCCTGCACGCGTGTGCATACTATGCACCTTGATTTTGCTTTAATTTTGAATTTAATTTGATATTTTCAAAAACACACAGTACACGCCGCACTGTGTGTTTTTGATATAGTATATTGTCGTTGGGGGGTATTGGAGAAATTATCTTGGGGTATTAAACAATTGGTCTTGGGGTATTAAATAATTGGTCTTGGGGTATAACACTTTTTCTATTGATGATGTTGTAATGCTCTCCTCCGATTCCTTCTTGTTTATGTCCAGTTTACACCTTTCTGATATTCCTATCAATGTTTATAGGTTGGCCAAAATGAACTAACGAAAGCCTTGAAAATAAAGGGTGTCGAAATAATATTTTTATCAACATGGATATATGATGTGTGATTTATAAAACGTTTTCTCATTTTGCTGGCAAGATCAGTCAGTTGAGATTATGGAAAGGAAATTAATTTAGTCGCAGGCATGCTGTTAAAGAGCAAATATTTAGTGTACATATATCTTGACCAATTCAAATATCCCTTCAGTTACTAACACCAATATTTAGTGTACATATATCTTGACCAATTCAAATACCCCTTCAGTTATTATAAAATATTAATCAGGTATTATAAATTATTATTTAGGTATCATAAGTTGTTCTTCGAGTATTATAAAATACTCAAACAATAGATAATA
Organism: Prunella vulgaris; assembly: GCA_026898435.1. Lineage (NCBI taxonomy): Eukaryota > Viridiplantae > Streptophyta > Magnoliopsida > Lamiales > Lamiaceae > Prunella > Prunella vulgaris. The sequence goes on from JAPKLY010000206.1 coordinate 604,426, forward strand.
AATACCCAAAAAATTCTTTAGTAATACCCAAAGAATAGATAATAAATACCCAAAAAATTCTTTAGTAATACCCGAGCAATAGATAATAAATACCCGAAGAATTCTATAGTAATACCCAAACAATAGATAATAAATACCCGACAAATTCTTTAGTAATACCCGAAGAATAGATAATAAATACTCAAAGAATTCTTTAATAATACCCGAACAATAGATAATAAATACCCAAAAAATTCTATAGTAATACCCAAACAATAGATAATAAATACCCGAAGAATTCTTTAGTAATACCGGAAGAATATATAATAAATACCCAAAGAATTCTTTAGTAATACCCGAACAATAGATAATAAATACCCGAAGAATTCTATAGTAATACCCAAACAATAGATAATAAATACCCGAAGAATTCTTTAGTAATACCCAAAAATTTTTTTAGTAATACCCATATAATTTAAGTGCACTTTCCCTTGGAGGGATGGATTTCCATGGCATGTAATCAATTAACTCTTTTGGCTTCTTCAAGAGAAATGTGTGCATCTATTCATGTCCTATATACAATTACAAAACTTTGAATGGAGCTGCTAGGAAGACGACGAGATAGCATGATTTTCGGTGCGGAAAATGGTGGTGACAAGCAGTGAGCAGCGGATGACGATTGCTTCGTGCGACTTCCGAAGTTTTGCAGAGGAGTTTTGTTGGAAAGATTGTGATGATTATAAAGCTTTTTGGAAGAAAAAAAAATAATCTGGAAATAGTCAAAATTAAAGGGTGCATGCTATGCACCCTTGTGCACAGCAGAAGCACTCATATTCAGTTGGCTATAAATTATAATCTCATTTTGTTTAATTATTTATTTTTTTGTAAATTTTAATTAAATTGTTACTTGGTTTGTCTGCCCAAATATTCGTGTAATCTGTTATAATATATTGAAATAATATATTATATTATATGGACATAATATTAGGATTATAGTCCAGTGGGCATTAGGCCCACAAGACTTAGGGTTAAATACTCTTATTTATACTTTATCGTTCCCTTGTATTCTTCATTCACAATCTTGTAAACGGCAGTTCATATTATTATATCTCCTGGCTTGGTCGCCCCCAGACGTAGTCACTCCGTGACGAACTGGGTCATCAAACTCCATGTCATTTACTTTTATGCTTGCGCTTTTCTCTCGATTACAACAAGTTATCAGCACGAGTCTCTACGAGCAATAAGGATTCACGAGAGGATTGCTCAAGCTGTTTTTCTGAATTAAATCAATCTGGATTAATTTTAATTTTGTTGCTGAAACTGTAAGTTTCCGATTTAAAATTAATCTGAAAAAATTATTAGGTTTGATGGCTGCAGAATAAATGTTTTCTTGAATATGCTTTATATGATTATTCAAGTGATTCCATTAATCCTGCTGAATTGTTTCATGCCCAATATGATCGTATTAATATCTTGATTAGATATTAGATTATTTGATTATGCTTACTGCTGGATATATTCATGATTTAATTCCTATATGTGATATATTATGATGTATACAATAGGAATATTCTGCTTACATATTATACGGCATGTCCATTTGTTTAATGTATGATGCTTTCATATGTTATGTTTTGTTGATTATGTATGCAATTATACCTATGCTTTGATTATGCTGCAAACTGTTTTCGTTCGTATGATCTACTGTGCCCCTACTATGTTTTATGCATAATCAGCATAACAAAACCCCCTGTATCCACAATCTTCGAAACCCAGTTTCGATTAACAAAACCTCCAATCTGCAACCAAACACATTCTTAGAAACCAACATCAGAAATTCCTTTTCTGAAACCAAAATCGAAGGTTACTAAATCAATTTCAGAAAACCAAATCGACAAAAGTCGATACCTACCGTCTGATGTCCCAGAAGTGGACTCAAGCGACGGGCCCCCGCGTGCAACGACAACACCGCGACGGTGGCTACGAACAGCCCCCTGCTGTGCGAACTGCGCCGGCGGAGTCGCAGCCGTATGACCGGCGATGGCTACGTGCCAACCGCGACGGCGCTGTGTGCCCAGTGCCGGGGACGCCTGTGACGGCAACGCCCCTGTTTCTGCTGCGGCGCGACGCGCCCGCGACGGGCTGATATCCGTGTGACGGTCACGACGGCGCCGGCGGCTGTGCGCGACGACGCAAGCTGCTGCGCCGACATCAGCTGCGATGCCTCTGAGCGACGACGGCACCTCCGGCAATTGAACGCCCGCGACGGCAACGCAGCGGTTGCGCGCGTCTGTAGGCGCGAATGCCGCGAAACGGCGGTGCCGGAACGGCAACTCGCGACGGCGCCGGTGAGACGCCTCGCCGAACTAGGTACGGCGACGTGCACATCCTCGCTACAGCAACGTGCACATACTCGGCCCCGATTTTTCGCCGATTTTTCCGCCTATTGACCGACTGCCCTCTCAGTGAAATTCAAAACCCTTGACCTTTTCCCCAAATGGTGTCTGCGAACAAAAATATCTGAAACACTAATTCCATCAATTGGGCTTTTGTATTTTGGGCCTTTTTTTTTTATTTTTTTTAATTCAAGTTTTGGGACTGTTATTAAATACTATGTTGGGCCTATTTTCCTAAATGGGCCGTGCCATTATTATCCAAAATGGGCTGAAACCCTAGTAAAAAAAAAAAAATATATATATTTACTTGGGCAATTTTTTTTAATTGATTGAACATTTTATTAAATTGATCCTAATTAATTTGGATCCTAACAATTATTTTTGGGTCCGATGTACCATTAATAAAATTCATAATGGTATTATGAAGCCCAAATCATCAAATTTTTTTTAAGGCCTTATCCAATAATTATTTTTGGGCTAAAGTCTCATTAATAAATGTCTCATAAAAGTCATACACACAAAAATATCAATACCCCCTATAATTAATTAATTTGTCTTAGCAATTTTTATTGTTTGAGCCTTGATTATTAAATGCTACAAACAGATAATTTTAATAAATTTCCATTTAATAATTTTTATAGCAAAAACATGTCAAACATCACTAAACGTGAATTCGATTAATTGGCACTTGATTGCCATAACTATTTGACATGGACTCTCAATGTTGAAATCCACTTTGTCTCTAAAGACTTTACCGACACAACTAGACAACCATCTAAATCCACAACTGCCCAAATGGCACAAGCTCTAATCTTCTTAAGACATCATCTTCACAAAGATCTTAAGAATGAATACCTCAATGAAAAAGATACATCGACGTTGTGGAAATCCCTCCAGGATCAATTCCAACAACAACACGATGTGATCCTCCCCGAAACCAGACATGAATGGATAACACTTCGTTTCTAAAACTTCACGTCTGTAACGGAGTACAACTCCGCCCTACATCGCATAGTTTCTTAGCTTAAGCTGTGTATGTTGATAAAAGGATCTAAGCTTGAAGATTAGATAATAACCAAAGTATAAACAAGCAAGAACATATAAGCTGCTCGCCTACGTGCTCGCCAGGATGCTCGCCCACATGCTCGCCCGAGCCTAGAGGTGTCAAAGCAACAAGCCTACGTGGCCATTCCCCAGTTGCTCGCACCAATGCTCGCTGTGCTGCTCGCCATATTGGTCGCCCGAGGCTCTGAGTATAACAAAGCAATAAGCTTATGAAGCCAGGACTGAACAAGCTCGTGTCCCGACGTTACCGGCGGCTCCAGTCGGTCAACAGATAGAAACTACCATTGAATCAATGGTTAGAACACCCGAGGACATCGAGAGAGCGATGACCACCCTGAAACAATTACAAAGACAGCAGATGGTAGCAGCACGTCAACCAGTGATTCAGGTTGCCCAGACTGAGATAAGACGTGATACTCGAACAAGCTACCATCCTCAGGAGGAAGAAGCCAGTAGTGGACGCGTCGTGCCCGAGAGTTCAAGAGGCAAACAAAAAATGTCTGATCGCCTTGGACCACAACCCCAACGCTCAAACCAGCAACTAGCTGGGCGAGCAGACGGGCGACCAACTGGGCGACCAGCTGACCAAGCACGCGACCAACCTGAACGCTTTGACGGGTCACAAGGCGATAGGCACAATAACCAAAGTCATCACTCGGAAGGTAGAAGGTCGGAGCATTCATACCGCCAAGAGCCTTGCGAGTCTGATGCCCGGCATCAACGCAGGCCTGTGCAAGAAAGGTTGAGGAGACGGGCGTCCGAGAGGTTAGGACCAAATGCTGCAAGTAACCTCCAGCGACCACACCGGGAAATCGCCCGAAGTGAGGGACTGCAGGGGGCAGCACGTCATCATGAGGTGCACCCGGAACAGCCTCGAGGAGGGGGATCATCCCGTGGGTCATCCGTTCTAGAGATAGAAAAGTTAAAGAAAGCTGTGGAAGACTTACAACACCAGGTGGCCATCAAAGACAAGGTGGAGACGTACACATCACTTCCAATATCACCATTGTCACCAGTCATCCTGACTGCACCCATCCAGAAGAAGATACAGTTTCCCTCACTAGTGCTGTACGAGGGAGAGTCTGACCCCAAGGTTCACATCTCAAAGTTTGCCGATTATATGATATCAATGGGGGCATCGGATGCGACGCAATGTCGGAACTTTCCTTTAACTCTTGGAGACCGTGCACACAGATGGTTCTCAGCATTGACACCCGGATCGATTCAATCATTTGGGCAGTTAACCCGGGAGTTCCTGTCCTACTTTTCGGGATTTGGGATGTATCTGACACAAAAGCACAGGTTGGCCAACATCTCGCAAGGGGCCGAGGAAACTGACCAGCAATACCTTGAACGGTTTGATAAAATCCTTTTGGAAGGTGAAGCGGTCAGTGACGACACAAAGATTGTGGCAGTCATGGCGGGACTGCGTAAAGGAACGGACCTGTGGAAGGAAATGCATCTGGCCTGTCCTAGTACATACGCCGAGTTCTGCCATAAAGCCGGTGTGTATGTCGCAATGCAAGAAGCAATGGCCAAGCAGTTAGGTCCAGAGACTGAGGACAAGAAGAATGGAAAGAAGCCTGGTGGTAGTGGTTACAAGGCCCCGAAAAATTTGAAATCATTTGGGGACACGGCGGAATACAAAGAAAAATTAAACCAAGTGTTGACTACCTCGATTGACCACGTTTTCACAGCCATGAAGGATCAGGATATGTTGGCTGCACCCTGAATGATCAGGCAGGACCGGAGCAAGCTAAACCTAAATAAATTTTGTCGTATCATCAAAGTATCGAGCACTTCACTAGTGAGTGCCGCGATCTGTTGAAGCAGTTATGGAAGTTTTATGAAGATGGGAAATTAGCTGAGTTCGTCAAGAAAGCTCCGGGGAAAAGGCAACGTCAGACAAGACAGGAAGCCTCAGATGATGAAGGTAGTGATGAGACAGAAATGGCCCCAAACAGACAAGTAAGAAGAGGTCCACCAGCAAGGCCGACGCATCTGGAGCCAAACCGAGAAATCCTTGTGATTGAACAAATTGGTTCGGCAGGAGGAATGATAGATGGTCGTCCCACATCAAAGAGGCAAAAGAAGGCAGAAATTTGGGCGGTCAATCAGGTACAGGAGATGGGGTCCGGATCAAAAGCGACTACTAAACCAACTGTGGATTTGACTTTCTCTCAAGCAGATCTCGAAGGGATCCTTACACCGCACAACGACTCCTTGGTTATCAGCTCCAATATCATGAACGCAAGAGTGCACCGACTGCTAGTGGATACTGGAGCCTACACAAGCACCCTGTTCAAAAAGACACTAGACCAGTTAGGAGATTACGAATCCTACATAGAGGATTGTAATCACAAAATAGTGGGATTCGGAGAGGCTGTAACCGTCCCACTAGGTGTAATAAGATTGCCCGTAGAACTTGTAGAGCTAGAGGACCCGGAAAGGAGGATGACAAGGTTGTTAGATTTCTTAGTCGTAGATCAACCATCCACCTATAACGGGTTCCTCGGCCACCCTTTCATTTCCGAATTTAAAGCCGCATGTTCTACTTACTACTATTGTATTAAATTCCCAACTCTTAAGGGTGCAGGTACAGTCAAAGGAGATCAGAAGAAGGCGCGAGAATGCCTATTAACTCTGAAAAAGCCCGTTAACCAGGTGTTAGTGTTTGAAGATCCAATATCACAACCCTCCACGAGCGAGCCGAGTGGTTTGGATGATGTCTCAATAGACACCGAAATGATGGAAGTGGATCAAACGTCGGAGGACATGGCGATAGATAATGCACTACAGCAAGACCGGCCGAACGAGGAGCAAACGGTTAATAACCCAAAGAATCAAGATCAAGATCCTGCAACCATAGCCAGAGAGAGTGGGGAAATGGAAGCAGCGCAGGAAGTTCAGACAAAGGCCCCGGAAGACATTGAGCCCCGGTTGGGTTATGAACCCATCCCGGTGGGGATGGAAATACACCTCGAAGGACCAATTGATGATCCCAGGTGGAAAGATAAAAAGCGACGCGCCACACCAGTGGAGGAGCTCAGATCCATACAAGTTGATCCAAATAAAGAGGATCTAGAACTCTTTATCGGGTCGGAATTGGAGGAACCTTATAGAAGCCGGATGGAGGAATTCCTTCGGGCAAACCTCGATGTGTTTGCATGGTCACACGAGGATATGACCGGCATACCGGTGGAGCACGCGTGCCATCGCCTGAACATAGATCCCACGAAGAAGTATGTCCGTCAGAAGAGAAGAAAATATGGGCCAGACAAATATGAGGCATTGACGGGTGAGGTGAAGAAACTTTTGGACAATAAACTCATAAAGGAAGCACTATGTCCTCAATGGGTGGCGAACCCTGTCTTGGTCAAAAAGCCAAATGGAACATGGAGGCTATGTATAGACTTCACAGATCTTAACGCCGCATGTCCAAAGGATAACTTCCCTTTACCCCACATCGACCAGCTGGTAGACAATACGGTGGGACATGAACTAATGACGTTTATGGATGCCTTTGCAGGTTATCATCAGATTGCCATGCACCCCGATGATCAAGAACATACAGCCTTCTATACAAATAAAAATTTATTTTGTTGGAAGAGGATGCCCTTCGGGTTGATCAACGCCGGCGCCACATATCAAAGGTTAGTCAACAAGATGTTCGACCAACACCTTGGTGACACAATGGAGGTCTATGTGGACGACATTGTTGTGAAGAGTCTTAGAAAAGAAGACCATCTGGAGCACCTCAAGCAAGCGTTCGACATCATGAGGGCGTATAACATGAAGCTAAACCCAAAGAAAAGCAGCTTTGGAGTACAATCCGGCAAATTCCTGGGGCATCTCGTGAGTCAACGGGGCATAGAAGGAAACCCGTCGCAAGTCAAATGTATCCTAGACATGGGACCACCGAAGGATGTACCGGCAGTTCAAAGACTTACCGGATGCCTCGCGGCACTCAACGGATTCATATCCAGATCCGGGGACAAGAACAGACCCTTCTTCGAGTCTATCAAAGGCAAGGGCATCTGTAAAAGAACCGGGAAGATCAACTATGTGTGGACGGATGCTTGCCAAAAGGCGTTCGAAGATATAAAGAATTACCTCAGTAATCCCCAGATCCTGTCAAAGCCGTTGCCGGGAGAAAAGCTATACTTATACCTGGCGGCATCAGAAGTAGCCATAAGTTCAGCCTTGGTGCGTGCAGAAGGTAAGGCGCATCTGCCAATATATTATGTCAGCCAAGTGTCACATGAGGCGGAACTACGATATTCCCCAATGGAGAAATTGGCATATGCATTGGTGATGAGTGTGTGGAAGCTCCGGCCATATTTCTTCGACCATCAAGTGGAAGTTTTGACAACATTTCCCTTGAGGCAAGTCTTACACAGACCTGATACTGCCGGACGATTACTAAAATGGTCACTAAAAGTCAGCCAGTATGGTATAACATACGCACCCCGAACAGCGATCAAAGGGCAGGCTCTGGCAGACTTCATAGTAGAGCTAACCTACACTCAAGATCCGACGAGGGGACGTGTTTACCCATGGCACCTCTATGTGGATGGCTCAGCAACAAGTTCCGCAGCCGGAGCGGGTGTCGTCCTGATAAGTCCCGATAAATAGGTGTTCACCTCCGCAATAAGGTTCGATTTCTTAGCAACAAACAACGAAGCTGAATATGAGGCACTTATCGCGGGTTTGAGACTATCATTAGCTGTGGGGGCAACTAGACTTCAGGTTTTCGGAGATTCACAGCTAATCATATCTCAAGTCCGAGGAGAGTACGAGGCGAAGGACCGACAAATGATCATTTACCAAAGGATCGTTGCACACCTGATATCAAAGTTTGAGCAAGTGTACATTGAGCAGATCCCCCGACTAGAGAACACCCAAGCAGATGCTTTAGCCCGGTTAGCCACAAGCACCGGAGAACCAAGCATCTCAGAAGTGGTGGTCACAAAGTTAATTAATCCTTCAACATTTGATTATGTTAATCAAGTGTTGAAGAGGGGGCAACAGATAATCGATAGCCAGCAACAGTCTACCGATGATTGGCGAACACCTATCAGTAAATACCTATCCAACGAAGAGCAGCCAGGAGATCCATGGGAAGCACAACGGATTGTGAAGCAGGCCGCGAGATACACGATGGTCGAAGGGTAGTTATATAAAAGAGGAATCTCACTCCCATTACTCAAATGTCTTTCTTCGGAAGAAGGACAGAAGGTGTTAAAGGAAATCCATGAAGGAATATGTGGAGGACATGCTGGGGGGCAAGCCTTGGCTTACAAAACCATCAGGCAAGGGTATTATTGGACAACACTATGAAAGGATGCTATCAGATATGCTAAGAGATGCTTGAAGTGCCAACAGTTCGCTCCGAACATCCACACCCCAGCACAAGAATTGAAGTCAGTATATAGTCCATGGCCATTCGCTAAATGGGGTATCGACTTGATCGGCCCATTCCCTCCCGGGAAGGGAGGGGTAAAATTTGTAGTGGTGGCCGTGGACTATTACACTAAGTGGGCCGAAGCTGAAGCTCTAACGACGATAACCCAAGAGAGGATGATAAGCTTTATTTGGAAGAACCTGATATGCAGATTTGGGTTACCACAGTCGATAGTCACGGATAACGGGAGGCAGTTTGACGGAAGTAAGTTAAGAGATTTTTGCACATCTTGGAACATCAAGAAACATTACTCCACACCATATCATCCTCAATCAAACGGACAAGTTGAAGCAGTGAATAAAATTTTGAAGCACATCCTAAAGATCCGGTTAGAAGAAAAAAAGGGTAGTTGGGCCGACGAGCTTTCGGAAGTCTTATGGACTTACAAAACGTCTTACAGGACAAGTACCGGGGAGACACCATTCACAATGGCTTTCGGAGTTGAAGCAGTCATCCCAGTAGAGGTCCAGCATCGGACATGGAGGATAATCGAATACAGTGAGGAAGCAAATGAAAATGATATGGCGGTAGAAAAAGACTTGATTGAAGAAACAAGAACCTCGGCAGAATTGAGGAATGCAGTCTATAAGTGACGAGCTGAGAAATACTACAACTCACAGGTAAAAGATAGAAAATTCCAAATTGGTGACCTGGTGATGCGAAGGATATTAGCAGTCCCGACTGGAGTATTTGGTCCGAAATGGGAAGGTCCGTTCAAAGTAACAAAAAGTTGGCCAAATGGGACGTATGACCTGGAGGATATGCAAGGTAACTCTTCGGCATACACATGGAATGCGATACATCTCAAGAAATTCTACCAATGAAGATTTACGTAAATTTTCCAAGAAAACCTTGCTTGTCCAACATGTATAGGGATAAGTAGGTACATAATAGATGGAGACAAATCTGTAAAGTTATTATTCTGTTGAATAGAGAGGTTTCCTTTCAAATCGGCGTATCAAAAAATGTCTCAAGTTATAAGCTCTCAAGACTTACGAGTCCACAATAGAGGCAAGGTATTGAGACTAACCCTAAGGTTATAACCATTAAAAGGGAGTCCTTACCAATCAATAAGCCTACATCCAAAGAGATGAAAAATAAGTGTGTAAATTTGCGATTCCATAAAAAGGAAAAGTAAGACGAATCAATTAAAACACCGTACATCAAAAGCGAGCACTAAATAACTAAGACAAAAGTATCAACAGCAGAAGCAAATATAAACGAAAGCCAATAAAAGAAAAACTGCAAATGCATTAAACGGCAAAAGGTGTTCAGGTACATATGGGGCGCCTTCGAGGGCGAGGAAATAAAAGTTTCAATACATCGCAAAATTATAAGTAGAAACGTCTTCAAGGACGTTGAGGCAAAAGGTTGCGAACGAAGAACACGAACCCCAACTTTTTACTGATCGCCAGACTGGTCGCCAACATGCTCGCCAGCCTGGTCGACAACTTGCCCGCCAACTTGTCCAACTTGCTCGGCCACCTGCTCGCCAGGCTGCTCGCCCGCCTGTCCGCCAGCACCTGAAGGAGAGAGACCAGGGAGGACTTCGAATGGAGATAGACCCTCAGTGTCCACCATCGCATCGTCCTCAGCATTAATTTGAAGAGGCGGATAGTTTCCACCGATGATCTTAAGTGTCGAAGGCACAGCACTTAAGTAAACTCCCATCGCCTCGAGATCCCTGATATCCACCACCAAACCTTCCTTAAGAGGACGTTCGGTAAGGAAGTCGGTGAACTCCTTCTTCAAGGCTGTCCAGGGGTCCTCGTTCTCACCAACAGCATGGTGATAGGCCCGAAGATTCTCAGCAAAGGCATAAACAAAGCCAAAGTCAGAGGACTCCGCTCGGATGTCCGCAACGGCTTCAGCGGTATAGCAATCAGTATGGGCAGCCTTAAGATCAACGAGTTCGGTCCGGGTGGCTTGAAGTTCCTTTTCTAGTTCAGCAATCTTTCCCCGGCAACCCTGCTCTCCTCCAACTGTGCCCCGACACTCGCCAGTTCAACCCGGAGACCCTCAGCTTCAACCCGGGTCCTCTCAGCACTTGCAATCGCCGATTGCTCGGCGTCCAGAGAAGCCTTAGCTTTGACCTCAAATGTGGCAACTCTTTTCTTCATCTAGTCCCTCTCCTTCCTTAGGCTATCATTCAACACCGCGTATGACTTCTCCAATGTCACAGCCTGCTCGATAGCACGTTGAGCGGTGATAAGAGCACCACTCGAGTGATGCTTGGCTGTGCGGATGTCATCAGTCAACAACTGATGATGGATGATGGCGTCTTGGGGTTGGGTCCAGTGACGGACAGCAGACTCAACAACTCCTCGAACCGGGCCCTTGAGCTCATTAAGAGACTTTGGAGGACGGGCAAGTGCAAACTGGTGGACCAGCGGGCTACGATGCTGATAACGTGTAGGGTCATACCTGCTTAAAGGGCCATACAAGAAAATGTTAGAAGTATGAACATGTTAGAAGTATGAACATGTTAGGAGTATAAGGCTCATACCCAGCTGCCCGCTCCTGGTCCCATCCCAGGTATGTGATGTCAGTTAACTGACCGATCGAGCGGATAGATGCCGGGGCAGTCAGGGTGCCAGTGGAAACGGGAGGAATAGACTCCAGAACCTCGACCCGACCTAATCCTCCCGAACTTGGAGGCCTTGAAACCCTCGCCCTCTTGGCCGCCTCACTTTCACGCTCAACGCGTGAACCGTCACCCCGTTGTAATCGGCGACCGCCGCCGCTCGGGGAGTCACCCGGAGTTTGTCGAGCTTCGGTGCGGGGGGCTCGAGAGGGGGCAGAGGATCATGTGCTCGGCCCAGTTCCAGCAGTCTTCTTGGTAGTCTTAGCAGCAATTTGAGCTACTAACACCACAGATGGGGGATCCCTCTTGGTACGTGCCATCCCGAATTTCTGGTTTAAAGTCTTAAAAGACGGAGGGATAGCGATAGAGACTTCAGAAGCTGCAAGCATTAAGAGACAGAAAGAGTTAGAAAGTTTTCATAAAATTTTAAAAGTCAAAATTTCTAAGACAAGAACTCAAAATGGTTATACCTGCGTGACGAGCAACTTGAGCTCGCAGATGATGAGGAGTGGTGATTAACCCCGAAGCAACGCGGCAACTGAACTTGTTCAAGTACTCAAATGTTCTGTCCTTCTTGTTCCGGCGGCAAACGAGAATGCAAGTCAACTTGAACTCCTCAGACAAGCTCGTCTTCTTCCAACGCTGAGGGATCAAGCCTGTGGACACAAAGAACAAAGGATGTCAGATATTGTAACAAGGATGGAATTTGAAATGCAAACAAATCCTACGCTGTAACTCGCCAAACTCAGTTGGGGACATTATACGTCCCCCAAGACCCTCGTTGTTATCAGGAGCCCGCCAGTCACCACCGATAAAAAAGAATTGTTCCTTCCAATCTCTCACTTTGTTGGGCAGTCCCTCAAGGATCTTCATGTCGCTCCTCGCCTTAAGGTAATAATAACCCTGGCCCTCCTCAGATCACTTGCTAAGGCAGAGGGTGTAATTCACCTCTTGAGGAGTCAGGCGATCCTTGTACTTCTCCAAGGCGAAAACCGTGCATAGTGATATCAGGTACGTCCATGCTTTGGGGGTCAGCTGTGTGATCGCTAAACCCGTCGTCTCCAAAAAGCGCCCGATGAGGGGGTGAAGGGGTAACGTCACACCAGCAGCCAAAGTATGCACGTTTATGGCTGTTAATCCTTCCGGGGGGCGGTCAGCTCTTTCTTTCTCCCGGGGAGCATACATAGTGACGTCACAGGGAATATGATACTCCTTCCGGATGTGGTCAAGATCGTCCTCATCAATGATACTCACTACGGTATTCGCCTTGAAGTTTGTGCGGTCACCTTTTTCAAGTTCCCGATACTATCGAGGAGGTATTGGGAAGTCGGCAGCATACCGCTCGTAGTATGCTCTCCAGTCGAACTCTTGTGCAATGCCTTCGGGGATGGACCTCTCAGACATGTGCGGTTGAGGGAAGCTAACAGACTCGAACCACTCAGTGATAGAGTCATCGCTATCGCCACTGCTGGAGAGTATCTCTACGTCCTCCGTATCATCCCCCTCTGGGCGAGCAATGGGCTGCTCGATTTCTTGCTCGCCCAGCTACTCGCCGATGTGCTCGCAGGGGTGCTCGCCGGCCTCCTCGTTGGGTTGCTCGCTTCATTTCTCCAAAAATTGATTTACCTCCTCAACCGCGGAATCAGACCCCGCCAGATGGACCGAGGACAAGCCCACGATCGGGCCACCTTCCTCTATGTTCTCCACCATGGGCCGTTTGCCCGGATTCCGGTGAGAAATCATCCGGCTCGAGGATGACGACATGGATTCGGGAAGAAAGAGGAAAAGACAAGGTTGATCCTAGGGTGTGATTAACTAAGGATGGTGGGCGTCGTCAACAAGATTCCAATCAGAAATTCCGGCAAAGAATCCGACAAACAAGTACATAAAATAGACATGCAAAAATTAAAAGAAAATAAAGGTAATGTAAAGAAAAGACGAAAGGAATTGAGGAATTACCTGGGATGTTGAGTTGCAAAATCGGTCGCCGGAGTGGTGAAGATTCCTAAAAGTCATCGGAAATAGCCCGAAGATGAGATCGCCGGGAATTCTAGAAGAGAAATGGTGAATGAAGAAGAAGATGAATAGTGCTTAGAAAACCCCTATTTATATGTTCGGGTCAAAGTGAAAGAGGGAAAAGAATTTCAGGGACCAAGTTGCAAAACATTTGAAAAGTCTCTAAAAAGGCACGCCTTTTCATGCGACTGATTAGCGCATGAAACGAGGAGGCGCCTCATTTTCCAGAGAGTCGCCTTAATTGCCGAAGAGAGAGAGAGCGAGCAAGAGGGCGAGCACCACGTTACTCGCTAAGTTGCTCGCCCAATTGCCCGCCCAGTTACTTACTTACATAATAAAAGATCAATTCCAGTATATACTTTGATGTCAGATCAAAGCATATACTGAGGGGCAAATGTTGATAAAAGGATTTAAGCTTGAAGATTAGATAATAACCAAAGTATAAACAAGCAAGAACGTATAAGCTGCTCGCCTACGTGCTCGCCAGGATGCTCGCCCACATGCTCACCCGAGCCTAGAGGTGTCAAAGCAACAAGCCTACGTGGCCATTCCCCAGTTGCTCGCACCAATGCTCGCTGTGCTGCTCGCCATATTGGTCGCCCGAGGCTCTGAGTATGACAAAGCAATAAGCTTATGAAGCCAGGACTAGGTTGCTCGCCTTGGTGCTCGCCCCCATAGTCGCCTTCAGCCTGGATATAACAAGGCAACAAGTCAGTAGGATATGCCTACGTTGCTCGCCAAAATGCTCGCTCCCTTGCTCACTGCACCGCTCGCCCTCTTGCTAGTCCCTTCTTCGAAGGAAAGAAGGTTCAAGATGTCCAAGGAACCTGCATGAAAGGTTCGAATCATAAGACTGGAGTGAGTGGAGCAAAACTTTGAGGGGGTGACAAGTGGAGGACACTTGTCACCCCCAGAAGCCATATGGCTTAAAAAAGTGCCACCTCACTAAATAGAAGGTATAAATACTTGTATTAAACACATTTGTAAGGATCTAAAATCCAAATACAAAGAGCTCACTTATAAAATTTCTCTCTATATAATTCTCTCTATATTTCACTTAATAATTCTAGTGATCATCTTTTAATTATTGTTTGAGTGATTTCCATAGACCAATTAGCCACATAACATTACAATTAGTAAAATCATTCAACAGTGTAAAAAAACAATAACTGATGATCAGTTAATCGAAAAAACTATTTCCACTTTCCACGCTAGTAATCTTGTACTCCAGCTGCAGTACAGGGCCAAAGAGTATCAATCACACTCCGACCTCATTTTTGCACTTCTAGTTGCAGAAAAGCACAACCAATTGTTGATGAAAAATCACAATACTAGACTGGTTGGGTCACAAGCTGTGCCTGAAGCACATGCTACTCGGAGGAACTCTAGAGGCCGTAAATGTGGAAAAGGAAATGAGGCGAGTGGGGGACGCGGATCGACCCGAGGTTGAGGCCGTGGTAGAGAATGAGGTCGAGGTCGCAACATTACACAATATAGTGCAACTGATAATAATGCACCTCAAGATAAACCATCGAGCTAACGTGCACAGAACAAACAAGTCTGTCACAAGTGTGGATGCGACGACTATTGGTCTCGCTCGTGTCGTACACCAAAACATTTGGTGAAGGCGTATCAACGTATGCTAAAAGACAAAAATGGGAAGGCTCATCACGGTTAAACACACCACACCGACCTGCCCAAAGCAGGCTTTGTCATAGACAAAGGATGACCTCTTGGGTGAACATATGTCTATTGACTACAAAATTTAATACGTTTTTGATAAAGTAGGACCTAAGTGATCCCTTGTGCGGCTGATCAATCAGCGTCTGTAATCTTGGCTCTCCTTAGCATTCCTCATATCTAAACGTATCCAAACATACACTTAAGTGCTTATGGAGATTAATGTTTTGTCCTTAGTAGATAGTGCTACTACACATACTATCTTAAAAGATAGACAATTTTTCCAAACATTAATTGAAAAGAAAGGAAGTATCACTACTATTTCCGATGACGACATACAACTCGTTGGCTCCGGAAGAGCCTCGATCATTCTACCTATGTGTACCGAATTAATAATCGAGAATGCTTTATTGTTTCCACAATCAAAGCGTACCCTCCTCAGTTTCAAAGACATTCGACAGAATGACTATCACATTGGAACAAATACTGAGGACAATAGTGAATATCTGTTGATGACTCACTATTTAAATTGTCGTAAACACATCGTCGAAAAACTTCCATCTTTCTCGTCTGGCCTGTATTACACATACATCAGACCCTCAAATCTCCATATAGCCCTTAATCTAAAATTTAATGATCCAAATTCTTTCAAACTATGGCATGAGCGGTTAGAACATCTAGAACAAACTATGATGCGCAAGATTCTATGTAATTCATCTGGCCATAACATAACACACAAAAGAATTCCTTATGTTAATGAATACATATGTGATGCTTGCACAATGGGTAAGCTAATAATTCGTCCTTCTAGTAGTAAAGTAAGAACTGAATCTCCTAAATTCCTTGAGCGGATTCAAGAAGATATTTGTGGACCGATACACCCAACATCTGGACCATTTCAGTATTTTATGGTCCTAATAGATGCATCCACTCGGTGGACTTATGTAACCATGATATCCACTCGCAATACTGCTTTTGCAAAGCTTATTGCACAGATTATTCTGTTGAGATCTCAATTCCCAGATCATCCTATTAAATCCATTCGTATGGATAATGCCGGTGAATTCACCTCTAAGGCATTCGATGATTTTTGCATGGCACTGAGAATTAAAGTGGAGCATTCGGTCCCTCATGTTCATACTCATAATGGTCTAGCAGAATCATTAATTAAACGTCTTAAATTAATCGCTAGACCGCTACTACAAAAATGAACTTACCTATTTCATGTTGGGGGCATGCTATTCTACATGTATCATCACTAATCCAAATCCGACCAACTGCATATCATGAATATTCCCCTATTCAACTCGTGCGTGGAAATGAACCTAACATTTCCCATCTGCATACATTCGGTTGTGCAGTGTATGTTCCAATACCACCACCTAAGCGAACATCTATGGGCCCACAAAGGAAACTCGGTATTTACATCGGTTTTGTATCTCCCACAATACTTAAATACCTCGAGCATTTAACTGGGGATCAGTTTACAGCCCGTTTCGCTGACTGCACATTCGATGAAGATCTATTTCCGGGGAGAGAAAAATACCACAATTAATAAATGCCGTGAAATTACGTGGAACACAAAAGATCTTCAATTCTTAAACCCACGCACAAATCAAACTTGAACCAGAAGTTCAAAAAAAAAACATGCAATAATCAGCAAGTAATCTACCAGATGCATTATCAAATGCATTACTGATTTTAAATGAAGTGGCAGTGAATAATTGAGGTTCCAATGAAATCAAATAACATTGATGCCCCTGTACGCCACAAACGTAATGAACCTCCTTACACAAAACCATGGTATATTAATTCTAATAATATATTCAGTCACTCTTGAAATCTCCTGAAGAGATTCGTCCTGAAGATGAGAAATCCTAGTAAAAAGTACGTGCACATAGCAATCAAAATACTAGGATTGCGGAACACCCAGATCAATAAATACCTTTGGGAAATGATAAAGATCGGGTTTACATAAATCTTAAAATAAATAAACATAGGAGACATACATATCACTGTTGTCGACAACATATCCGTACCCATATATAGTTGCTCTTTCTAAAATCTGGTACCAGTATCTAAATTCAGTGCTCTAAGCACTTTGATTAGATGCAATAGAAAGAAGCAAATATGGAAGAGCTAGACTCGCAAACTAAACTGGTTTGTTCTATCGTACATACTCCCTAAACATTTTATCCCTGAAGGATATAAATGGGTATTAATACGAAACAAAATGAAGTTGAGAGATACAAAGCGAGATTAACAGCTTAAGGATTTTTCGCAGTGACCCATTATTGAGTTTGATGTGATCAAACAAATTCTCCTGTTGTTAATATTATAAAGTTCCGCCATATATCCCTGACAAGTTAAATGCAGTTAATGGACATAGTTACCACATACTTATACGGATCATTAGATTCTGACATCTATATGAAAATTCCTGATGGATTAACTATTCCCTAAATGAGGAATAATGAACATCGTAGTATGTTCAGCAGATAATATTAACAGTCAGGTCGTATGTTCCCCAAAATGAAGTTGCAACGCTCGTTATATGGCTTAAAACAGTCAGGTCGTATGTGGTATAATCGACTAAGCAAATTCCTCCTGAAGAAGGAATACGTAAATAACGAGGCTTTTCCTTGTGTCCTTATTAAGAAATCCCTTAATGCTTTTTGCATCATCTCGGTGTATGTGGATGATCTAAACATTATCGGAACAAGGAAAGAGATTGAAGAAGCAAGTTCAATCTTAAAAACTGAATTTGAAATGAAAACTTTGGGTAAAACCAAGTTCTGTCTCGGTCTGCAGATCGAGCATTTCCCAGAAGGAATACTGATGCACCAATCAGCTTACCTAAAGAAAGTGTTGGAGAGATTCCACATGGATAAATCTCATCCTGTAAGCACTCCAATGGCTGTCCGTTCCCTCGATTTGGAAATGGACCCATTTAGACCTAAAGAAGATACCGAAGAGCTATTGGGACCTGAGGTTCCCTATCTAAGTGCAATTGGTGCACTGCTCTATCTTGCAAACTGCACTAGGCCCGATATTGCCTTTGCAGTGAATCTACTTGCAAGGTTCAGTGCCTCCCCTACGAGGAGACATTGGAATGGTGTGAAACATATCTTACGATATCTTCAAGGTTCTCAAGATCTTGGTATTTTCTATCAGAGTAACCAAGACAACAGACTTATAGGTTATGCTGATGCTGGTTATATATCTGATCCCCATAATGCGAAATCGCAAACGGGTTATGTTTTCCTCTATGGTGGTACAGCCATTTCATGGAGATCTATCAAACAAACCTTGGTGACCACATCGTCAAACCACTCAGAGATCATAGCTCTATACGAAACTGCACGAGAATGTGTGTGGTTAAAGTCCCTTATAAAACACATTCACGATTCGTGTGGTATCCCTTCTGTTGACTTAAGCCCCTCGATTGTCTATGAAGATAATGCTGTATGTATTGCATAAATGAGCAACGACAATGTCAAAGGGAACTTGACAAAACATATTGTTCAGTCCAAAGGTGTCTACGTGCAAGTGTACACGATCGTTATTGCAATGCTTAACCAAGTTTATTTTATATCGAACCCAAAGGAGACGGGGAGTTGTAAGGTGAGACTATTGTTCTTAATTCGAAAACACAAAGCAAATAAAGGGGATATGGTATCTATGTCTACAAGTGCGTCAAACAAGCAAACTACTTATCACCTTGGGTTGCAAAGTGAGTAAGTGTGTGAGAGATATGTGCTAATGTACTATCCTATGTTTCATGTGGTGTAGTATCACTTATTCGTGCATTGAAGTATTATACAATCAATGGGCAAGCCACTCTAACATGCAAGAGGTCTCCCTAGATGCATATAAGAGCCTCTAATTGTCTTTCCAATTCTCTAAGGTAATTCTCACTATCTTAGGAATTTAATCAAACACTTAGCATGCATTTGGCCTAGTACAAGAAGATTTAGGAAAATAGGCCAATTCTCATTGAGACTACCTCCTAATGGCCCTTATAATCAACTACACATACAAAGCATCAAAGTAGAGAATTGATCATACAACATCTCAAGCATTCATAAGATCAACCTAAACACATCACTACTCCATAGGAATCATACACCAACACACAAAGGGATTAGCCCATGGCTAATTTGGTAAACAAAAGAGAAATAGAAGTAACTACAATTATCATTATGCAGGAATTATACAAAGTATTGAAGAATTTACCTATTACAATTGGAATTGAAAAGATACAAGATTACCTCTAGAAGCTAGAAAATTATCCGACAATAGAAATCGAAAATAAACCGTAGAAATGTAGCTTGAGCTATGCTAAGAATGTTGGAGAAGACGGATCGTCGATCCAAACGGTAGATCAAAAGTTATCTAAGAAATCGGAATTGGAAATCTAAGAACACTTACTTGGAAACTACCTCTAACTTCTCCTAATCTAGTGAGAGAATATGAATCGAAGAAAATGATCAAAAGTCCATTAGAAAATCTGAGATGGAAGTATATATAGTGCCCTTGGATCATTGACCAAGACGCCCTTCATTAAAACTCGCAAAAATACGAAAATAGCCCTGCAAATCCACATTTCCGGAGCTGCTGTCGCCCAAGAGCTGAGCAGCTGTCGACCACTTGGGCGACAGCTTGCTCGACAGAAAGCCCCCGTGTCGCACAAGAACTGCCGAGCTGTCGACCAAGCTTGGTCGACACGCTCAGGCGACAAATGCCGATCCAGGTAAGTTGGTCGACGTAGGCCTGTCGTTCGAAGAAGGGATCCGTGTCGCCCGAGGCCTTAGTCTCGGTCGATGCCCAACTTCCTTGTTTTTGTCATATCTTGAGCTCTAGAACTCCGATTGACTCGATTCTTCTTTCGTTGCGACCCTCTCTTCAAGCTCTTCAACATAGGATAGCAATTTATCTATTTTGCTCAACTCCAAAATTTGGACTTTTCTCGATCTTGCTCGTTTCTTCCTTATTTTTCTCGTTTTCACCTACAATCACAACTTTCAAGCCAAAAAGGGTTAAATACACAAAGTATCACATAATATGGTCAAATATGAACATAATATCACCAAAAACATATAGAAATTAGTGCTAAAACATGCAATTATGACCCTAATCACATATATCCCCAAAATTCTTTTATCCTCACGAACTCCAAAAGAATGGTGAGATCATGATAAAACAAGTACGCTCAAGTGACAATCTAGCTGATTTGTTCACTAAATCCCTTCCCACTTCGACTTTTGAAAAACTTGGAAGGTTGTTATCTTCAGGGAGAGTATCAAATGCTAAACAATCATGATGATTGAATCCTCGAGGTCATTTATAATACTCCACTGGGTAACTCTTGCATTCTTCCTTGTCTATTATGTCCAAGGGGGAGTGTTATAATATATTGAAATAATATATTATATTATATGGACATAATATTAGGATTTTAGTCCAGTGGGCTTTAGGCCCACATTAGGGTTAGGTACTCTTATTTATACTATCGTTTCCTTGTATTCTTCATTCACAATCTTGTAAACGACAGTTCATATTATTATATCTCCTGGCTTGGTCGCCCCCAGACGTAGTCACTCCGTGACGAACTGGGTCATCAAACTCCGTGTCATTTACTTTTATGCTTGCGCTTTTCTCTCGATTACAACATAATCATGGGAGAAAAAATTCGATTCAGTTATTTTCGTGGTTAATTTAATTGACTCTTAAACTAAATGGGGTTTTTAATTAAATCTTCGTTAGTGGTTACTTTCTGAGGACAACTTCTACAAGTGTTTTTTTTTAACAATTTGAACCCCACTCAACTAAATCAAGGAAATTAATACTTAATATTTTACTTGTATAAATTTCTAGTAAAATTTAGAGACATAGATACATGATTAAATAATTAGTAAAAATAAAAAAGAGTGAGACTCATGCGTTATTGTGTTTAATTATCTCATTCCGAATTTTACAAAAAATTGGTGAGAATTCATCGTCCAAGTCCCAAAATCAATGCTCTCGCCAGATTCTGTTACTATTATTGTACCGTTAAGAGTTAAATAGAAGGATTTTGGTTAAACAAATATCATTGAAAATTGATGCTAATTTGGTTTATTATAACATCCATCAAATGTTTCTACATATGAGTAAAGAAATTCTATGAAGCAATCCTTGCACTACTTCCTCCATTTAATTAAGAACAAGAAAACATCCACGTTAGATCCCAATTTCACAATTAAAGTTCTCAGCCTTACTTGTTAGCACTTTTTTATTCATGCAATATGTTTTTTTTTTTCACTTTTGTGTCCATTTTTTTGTAGCCTAAGTTATACTCAATAGCTCTCTTTACATGATCTAGGCAAACACTCTAGCATGGTTATTTTGATCAAGAGTTTGTTATTTAAGTGTATTGTCTTATACAAATATTGACATTTTCTTTGTAACATTGTTTCTTCTAAATATATCTTATTTACTTTATTTTTTGCAGCAAAGGAAATTATTTGAAGAGAAAAAGGCGTAATATCATTACGTCATCTCTACACTACAAAATAATATTGAAATAAAGAGGGGAGTTAGCGAGGGATTTCGGGTCCCTCTTTAAAAATTAAAATTAAAGAGGCTTCTAGTGAGGGGTTAAATTTTTTTAATTTAAAGAGGGAAAAAACGAGGGAAACAACAACCCTCTTTAATTAACAAGGGCAAACAGTAAATAACGAGCGCTTAACCCTCGCTTTCTTACGAGGGTTCGATCCCTCGCCAAATAACGAGCGCAGGCCATCGCCTATTTTCAAACCGGACCGAGGCGAGCTCTTTCCCTCGCCGGTTTGCGAGCGGCTGAACCGTCGCCATTTTAGCGAGCGCGTAACCCTCGTCTTCATTAAATAACACCGAGCCGAGGGTCGAACCCTCGCTAAATAGCGAGCACCAGTTCCCCTCGCCTTTTTACAAGGGTTAAGCCCTCGCTAAGCCTGGGTATTTAAAGGCAGCGCTTTTTTCCCCAGCCACAGCCCTAACCCTCTGCCCCCAAATTTCCCCTCTGCATGCCGCCGCCGCCGCCTGGTGCCGGAATTTCACTTCCACCGGTTGGGCTTTGTTCCGTACGACGTTAATTACATTTCTACGGTAATTTTTTTTATTTTAATCGGTACATTTTACAAATTTCTTTCAATATATATATATATTATTTGTGTGTATATGTATATGTATATGTATGTTTTATATATATGTGTATATATAATTAGGTTGCTAATGTTAATTTTTTGTTGAATTATTATTAATTAGTAATGAATGTTTAATTAATTTGTTAAATAATTATGTAATTAGTTGTTTAAGTATTATTTAATTAGTGTTTGTTAATATAATTTCTATGATATTTATTAATTATAATGTATATTATATTGTATTTAATTAATTAATAATGTATATATATGATTATATGATAATGTATGATTCTATTACATATATATATATTAATGTGTAGCACTATTTATTTTTTTATTTATATTTTAATTTATTCTTTAATTGTAGGTACTATATCGGGGGTTGAGAAATTAAAGGCTATAACACTAAGTTGGAGGGATTACCTTACAACCAATGTATGTATTCTTTTTTAATCTACCTTTAATTATTTACATGCTCGATATTTATAAATATACATGTTAGATGATCGATGTTCGATCTAGGAATAATGTTAAATTTGATTATGCATATCACATGTTATTAAATGATCGACGTTCGATCTTGGAATATTTTATTTAGATATGATTACATATGGACGGAGTTGGGGTTGATGAATTGTTGGTTATTGTTTGCTGTTAGATTGTGCGTTCCGATTAGATTATTATTAATTAAATCGGAAATGGATGCACTAGGATCTTGATTGATTATTTGGGATATGATAAATTTAAATGAAACTCTGTCGAATTTTTTTAAAAAATATTAATATTTGCTTAGGATTTGTATAGTAATGAATAAGATAATGTAGTAAATCTTTGTAATAAAATTAATTTTTGTCTTTGTCATCATCTCCACCTCCAACACGACCCCTTATTAGGATTTTATCGTTGGTTGATTAACGTCAACTCGACTTATTATGGAAAACCCAAATAGAATGTGTGAAGGCTTTGTTTCTGTAATCCTTCATGACCCCAAAATTCATCTTCGTTTCATGAGGGTTACAATCTTTACCTAGGTATCACTTGCTAAATTAGGAGTAATAATATTTGACCAACCATCACAATCAATTAGCTAGTGGAATATACATCGGACATATTTAGTTAACTGATTTAACAAACTCATAATTGAATTCCTCAATTCTCTTTCACTCATTCATCTTTAGACTATAGATCTGGATTTCGTAAGATCCCCCATCTCTATGAACAATTTTATGTTGAAATTTTCCTGATTGTCCAGCAATATATCAAGTCTCATCTCCAAATACATCAGGTACAAAAAATTTGTATTTATGTTATACATATTACTTTTTTTTTGCATATTACTTTAACATATGACTTTGGAGCTAGTTATATGTAACTATTTATAATTTGAAGTTTTATACAAGGGAATTTTTTTTTTTCGTCCTGAAATTTTACCTCATTTTTATTTTGATCCTATTAAGTTTGTCACGCCCAACATAAATGGATTCAAGTTATAATTTATAAGTTGTCATTTGAGGTTTTAAAGTTAAGTTGAACATAGGATCAAATATTGCGCTTTAGTTCTTTAAGTTTTTCACGAGCCTTAAGTATTAATTTTCTGATGATTAAGTTAGTAAAGTTGATTTGAGTATTTGGGAATTAAGATTAAGATTAAGTTCTTGATAATTTAATTTGGGCTTTAGTATGTGAATTAAAAGTTAGAGAGCCAAATTAAGATATGATCCAATTAAGTATTTAAATTAAGAATTTAGAGGATTTAAGTTAATTGGTTATTAAGTGTTATAATTCAATTTGGATTGAGAAAATTAGAATTTATTAAGTACCAATTTATTAAGGATATAGAAGTAATTTAGTGAGTTTGTTATTTAGAGATAAGGATGAATTTATATGGGATCTTGACTAGGATATGTGATTAAAGATTTGGATCAAGAAATTAATATGAAAGGTTATAGAACAAGAAAATATCCAAGGTTTAGATTTTCTTGAAAATAAATATCAAGATATTATTATCGGAATTATTTGGACTTTAAGTGAAGGAATAATGTTAGGACTTTAAGGTATTACTCTCAAGGGATAAAGGTGCATGTTGCAAGGTTAAACTATATTTCTCGGATATGTAAGGAGTTAAGTTAATATTTTATTGCTAGGTGTTAAATGTTACTTGCAAAAGTTAGGAGTATTATTTATGGACAAGATTGATATTATAAGTATCTAGGATATATTTATTTGGAGAGATGATATTTGGTATTTATTTATTGGATATTTTAAGGTTAAATCTCTGAAATTATTTGAGGAATATTTAGTGTATCTTTGGGAATAATTGTGAAGATTTAAGTTGAGATTTAATTTGTTGGAGGATTAATTCAATTACTAAGTTAAGGTATTAATATTGGTGAGTAATTAAGGATTTAGATTTGAATTTGGTTTTAATTGTGGGATTAATTTATTAAGTATAAGATTTATTTATTAAGGTAAGTAATATTGGCAAGAATAAGGATTAACACTTTTATTAAGGAGAAGTAGCATTAGATTCTCTAGAAGATATTTACTTGGAGGATAATTAAGCTGATGCAGCAAGTTAAAGGTAGACTTAGTCCACTAGAAGAAGTAGTCGGTCACCTTGTGAAGAGTGCCGATTGTGCCTACATTTTTAGAGAGTTAGTTTTTAATCCTTTAAGTTCTTAAGCTTGAGTTTTATTTTCTTGCTTAGTATTAGTTGATCCGATTAATATTACTTTTGGACTTCTAGACTAGGACTTTAATATTTTAAGGAATAGGAGTATTATTTTGTGGTATAGTCCATTAAGATTTTTAGTCCTTTAATTATTAATCTTTTAAGGGTAAAATAGTAATTGAGGACTTATTATTTTTGGGATTAGATATTATTATGAGGAATAAATTTAGAGAAGGAATACTTTTAGGAGAGAGGAAATTCAAAAGTTGTTAGAAGGATGAGGGCATTTTTGGGAGATCAAGATTTAGAGTTAGTTAGTGTTCTTAATATTTTATTAAGAGAGATGAATATTATCCTTATGTATATTTTCGAAAATTAACATTAGGAATTAAAGATTATGAAGTCTTGAGGTTGTTAGATTATGATATTGGAGATATTAGAAACATTACCAAGATTTCCCAAGAATGTTCCACGATATGTTATGCCATATTTTTCACATCTTCATTTTCGGCCAAGATACCATATCTAAGCCATATTTTCGGCCAAGATACTTTACCAAGCCCAAAATTCGTCCATCATCATCATATATTCACCAAGATTTCATTCAAGTCCTATATCTTTTCATCCTTATAAATAGAAGATCAAGAACACCCTTATTTCATTCATTGTTTTCGATCAGCCATACATACCCCATAAGAGAGATTATTTCGAGAATTAGAGAGAGAAAGAGAGAGTAAGTTTCGAGAGAAATATTTGAGGAAGAAGAGTAGAGGTTTCAACGCAAGGTTTTAGCAAGGCCGAACGTACACGCATCTCTTATTTTCAAAGAAATCAAAGGTGGGGATTCATGGTGAAAAAGTGATAAAACGGTTCGATTTTTAAATATTTAGTTTGATGTGTTTATGTGTTTATGTGCTAAAAGAATGGATACTCTTATGTAGTATCAACCAATGGGTGCTCTTAAGTAGTGCCAAAATAATGGATATCCTTATGTGGTATCAA
>JAPKLY010000206.1:631889-690844 GCA_026898435.1 Prunella vulgaris
CTGCCTCAGCGCCGCCGCCTACCTCAGCGCCGCCTCCTGCCTCAGCGCCGCCGTCTGCCTCAGCGCCGCCTCCTGCCTCAGCGCCACCTCCTGCCTCAGCGCCGCCGCCTCAGTGCCGTCGTCGCCTGCCTCAGTGCCGGTAAGAAGAAATTATTATATATATGTACAGTTATTAATATATATATATACGATTAAATCTTATATGTATATATATACAATTATTAATATATATATATATACAGTTGCCGGAAACGCGGCGCCGGGAGCCGCCACCTCTTCCCAACCGCCGCCGGGCCGCCACCTTGTCCCCACGGCTGCCGGAGGTAAGTTTTTTAATTTTATTCACATTTTAATTTTAATTTATTTTTAAATCTTAGGTGATACATTTAATAATATCTTTTTTTTTTTCTGAATTTTGTTTTTGTAATTGTAGGTGATACATTTGAACAAGTGACTCGATCGGATTCATTGATATCATCTGTATTCACTATCATCGTAAGTTTACTTTTTAAATAAATAAGTATTAATTAGCATGGTAGAATTTTATTTCAATTTTAAAAGTATGATGATCGATGTTCGATCCACGATTAACTATATGATGATCGATGTTCGATCTATGTTTGAATATTATAATTTTATTGTATAATAATGTAGTTGATGTGGAGTTGGGAAATAATTGTTGGTTGTTGTTTGCTGTAGAATGTGCGTTCCGATTTGATTATTTTTAATTAAATCGGAAATGGATGCACTAGGATGTTGATGAAATGGGGATTATGATAAAATCTAAACGAAATTATGCCGAAATTTTTAAAAAATATTAATATTTAGTTAGAATATATATGTAGAGTCGAAGTATATGACTAGGAGTATTAGTAGGGTCCCAATAATACCAAATGGAGTAAGTGTTCAAACTTTTAAAAGAATTTGAATAAATGTATGACAATCATATTATTATTTCATAGGCATCTTTAGTTCTATATGGATCGAAAGTGGATTAAAGCAGATCGATTATCAGATGAGTATAGGAATGGGGTAGAAGAATTTTGTAATCATGCAATGAGATACTGCAACGACCCTCGGTACATTTCATGTCCGTGTTGGAAATGTATGAATGGGAAATCCATTAGTGGTCGAGAAAATTTGTTCGATCACCTGATGATTCACGGTATTGATAAATCATATACCGTTTGGACATATCATGGTGAGAGAATAGGTGAATGTAGCTCAAGTAACCTAGGAGCTGACTTTAGGTTTGAAGACACAATGGATGTCGATAGTTTTGGAGATGCACCGAGTGTTGATTCATCTAGTGGGGATGACGATAATCTAGGAGATCATCCTTATATGTCTGAGAAGTTAAGAGATGACGCTGGATTACCTCTTTGGCCCGGGTGTAAGAGGGTAACAAAACTGTCAGCTGTATTGATATTATTCAATCTAAAGGCAGCTCACCAATTGTCTGATGTGTGCTTTACTGATATGCTTGAAGCGGTTAGTGGTCTATTGCCTGATGAGAATGTACTGCCTACGAGAGCATATGATGCTAAGCAAATGCTCAGGTCCATCGGGCTAACACATCGAAAAATTCATGCTTGCCCAGGTGATTGTGTCTTATTTTGTAAGAAGTATGCAGATCTCGTTGAATGTCCCAAGTGTGGTAAGAAGCGATATATGAGTAATAATTCTCCTTCAAAGGTGATGTGGTATTTCCCAATAATACCAAGATTCAGGAGAATGTATAGTAGCGCTGTGGATGCTAGACATTTGTCTTGGCATCATGATGATAGAATCCAGGATGGATTGCTAAGATATCCTGCCGATTCACCCCAGTGGAAGACATTCGATGTGAGACATCCAGAATTTGGCAACGAGCCACGACACTTGCGTCTTGCACTCTCAACTGACGGAATGAATCCATTCGGTATTCAAAGTACCAACCACAGTACTTGGCCAGTGATTTTGATGGTTTATAACCTTTCACCATCGTTGTGTATGAAGCGTACTTACATGATGTTGTCCATGTTGATATCAGGACCTAAACAACCTGGTAATGACATAGATGTATATTTGGCTCCTTTGATAGAGGACTTGAAGCTGCTGTGGGATGAGGGTGTCGATGTTTATGATGCTTATAGAAAGGAGAATTTCAAGCTGAAGGCCATGTTGTTTGGGACTATCAATGACTTTCCCGCTTACGGGAATCTATCTGGATATAGTGTTATTAATGTTCATTATCTTATTTGTTCTAAACAATATTGCATATTGAATGTAGGTATTATCGACTCCGCAAAAGTCAAAACAAAAAACACCGTATGTTGTGGACAGTGAGAGAGAGACACCGAGGGGCTCCACTGGTAGAGTGCGCAAACGTGGTTATCCCATGCCAGATGACCTTCCTCACGACTACACTCTACAGGCTATGGTGCAGCTGCAGGTATCGACATCTACATTCAATCAAATAAAAGTTCCTATTTCTGCTTTTTTTCATCAAACTGGTTGGAACGACTGGATAAACCAAGAAAATATTCTGGAAGTATTAGAAGATGGGGAGTTGAGTGCATCTTCCATATGTTTATACCTTAGGTATGTGGTTAATAATTTTCAGTATTTACTTCTTATAAAGTTTTACTTTGTTTTTAAATATTAATGCGCGTATATATATTTTTTAAAGATATTTGGGTGAGGTATATCTCTCCAGAGATATGGATGCATGTTCAAAGTATACATTCATCTCTCCCCATACGTCTGTGCTCATTGGTGATAGGAAGGATAACATGGAGAGTATGATTGCACATATGTTGACACTTAATGGGAGTGATCATCTCATTTTATGGCCTACGAATGTGGGGTGAGTACAACAAATATTTCATTAAATTTGTATTAATAAGAAAATATAGTTAATTTTAATATTCTTAATGTAATGCAGGGGACATTGGGTGTTGGTCGCGATAAACATGCAAACACTTGATGTGTATTATATGGATCCAGCTGGTGGGATGAATACGAGTTACCCTCAACTCATGTCATATATGGAAATGTAAGTTAATTTATAATGATTTATTTAATCATAACTTATTTCAAAATAATAATTTATAATATACATATGTAACATAGTTTGATGAGGATGTACCGGTGTCGGCTGTCGGGTCAAGACTCAACATCTATCAAGCAAGTGAAATGGAAAACTATTCAGGTTATTAATATACTTTAGAAAATTATCAAATTATTAGAAAATAATTATAATTGTATGACGTGTTCATCATTGCTAATCAACAGGTTCCGAGGCAACAAGATGGGGTGCATTGTGGACATTTTGTGTGCTGTTATGTTGAAGATATAATTCAAACTTACCGGACGATCATTCCTACAAACGTAAGTTTGTTTATCTATTTATTGAAGTTATTATTGATTGAATATAAGTATTTATTAACTAATTAATTTTTCAATATTTTACAGTTTGTATATGAACGTCCGCTCGCGTATTACTTTACAAAAAGAATGGACGACTGGAAAATTGATTGGTCAGGATATTTGTACAATCGATTTTTAGCTTAAACTTTTTGTGTGACAATATGTAAACTTATTTAATTATATATTAAATTTTATTAATGTGTATATTTATTTGATTGATGTTTCATTTAATTAGTGAATAATTGATGTGTATATTTATTTTATTGATTTTAGGAATTTATTATATATATTTTTGGTATTAATTAATTATTTAATTGATTTTAGGAAATAATTGTAAAAATAAATCGAATTAAAAAAAATGCTTGCAGAGCGGTTTTTAACCGCTCTACAAGTGCCCATAATAAAATAAATAAATAATAATATCTGCTTGAAGAGCGATTTAAAACCGCACTCCAAGTGAGAGCGGTTAATAACCGCTCTCCAAGTGCCTGTAATTAAATAATAAAATAAAATAATAATATGCTTGCAGAGCGGTTTATAACCGCACTCTAAGTGAGAGCGGTTAATAACCGCTCTGCAAGTGCCTATCTTGCAGTGCGGTTCCGCAACCGCTCTCTCCACTTGGAGAGATGCCACTTGGAGAGCCCTTAAGAACCTCTCTCCAAGAGCAAAAATAAGGGCTCTCCAAGCCCCATTCTGTACTAGTGGTAGTAGGTGAATCTACAGCTGTAGAGAACAATGATCAAAGATTAGAACCTGTGTCAGATTTGATTTGGTTGAAAGATCACCCCCCCTGAGCATGTAATTGGAAACCCATCAGATGCTGTAAAAACCAGAAAACAAATCCATGTGGCAATGTTTGCTACATTTCTTTCATCTTCAGAACCTACTGATATTCATGAAGCACTGCAAGATGTCAATTGGATTATTACAATGCAAGAAGAATTGAATGGTTTTGAAAGAAATCAAGTATAGGAACTTGTTCCAAGACCTAGGTATCACAAAGTGATTGGAACTAGGTGGGTGTTCAAGAATAAACTTGATGAAGATGGAATTGTGACCAGAAATAAAGCTAGGCTAGTTGCTCAAGGCTACTGTCAATCTGAAGGCATAGATTTTGATGAATCCTTTGCCCCAGTTGTAAGATTAGAAGCTATAAGAATATTTCTAGCCTATGCTGCACATATGAACTTTACAGTCTATCAAATGGATGTAAAGAGTGCATTTCTCAATGGTTTACTTTCAGAAGAAGTGTATGTTGAACCACCACCAGGATTTGAGGAATCTACAGCTGAAGACATGGTTTATAAGCTTAAAAAAGCCCTTTATGGACTTAAGCAAGCACCAAGAGCATGGTATGATACCCTATGTGATCATCTGATCAAAAATGGATTCAAAAAGGGTATGGTTAACAAGACCTTATTCAGATTACAACATGGAAATGATATATTGGTTGTCCAAATCTATGTTGATGATATAATCTTTGGCTCAACCAATGAAGAATTACGCAGAAAGCTCTCTAAGCACATGACTGAGAAATTTGAAATGAGCATGATGGGAAATCTGAATTTCTTCTTGGGATTACAAGTTAAGCAAATGAGAGATGGAATTTTCATCAATCAAGCTAAATATACACAAGAGCTTATCAAAAGATTTGGAATGGACAGCTCTAGGCCTACCAATATACCTATGACACCTTCTGTGAGTCTTGACAAAGATGAGAATGGCAAAAGTGTTGATGTAACCAAATATAGGAGGTTAATTGGATCATTGCTATACCTTACAGCTAGCAGACCTGATATCATGTTTGCAGTAGGGGTATGTGCTAGATTCCAAGTTAATCCTAAGGAATCACACTTAAATGTTGTAAAGAAGATCATTAAGTATGTCAAATCCATACAAAATCTAGGATTATGGTATCCTAAAGAAGGAGAAATTGAACTCATTGGGTACACTGACTCAGATTTTGCAGGATGCAAGATTGATAGAAAGAGTACTAGTGGGATTTGTCAATTCTTAGGTGAAAGGTTGGGATTTGTCAAGATTGATATGAAGATTGGTAGTCAAATTCTATTGCTCTTTCTACAGCTGAGGCAGAATATATTGCTACTGGAAGTTGTTGTGCACAGATCTTATGGATGCAATATCAATTACAAGACTATGGGATTGAGGCAAGAGAAACAACTATATTCTGTGACAATACTAGTGCTATTGCTATTACACAGAATCCAGTTTTACACTCTAGATCAAAACACATAGATGTAAGGTATCATTTCATAAGAGATCATGTTGAAAGAAAGGATGTGAAATTGACAAAGATTCATACAGATTTGAATCTTGCTGATATTTTCACTAAACCCTTGTGTGAATCAAGATTTTCAATCTTGAGAGGCAATTTGGGAATGTTAGAATTGTAAGAAGACCCTTTGAAAATCACTAAATTGCAAAGACAAACCTAGAAAATGGGAAAATCGGTGAAAAGGAAAATTGCAGCTGCAAAGTCATTCAACTGCAGAGTTGCTAACTATACAGTTGTAGACTTAGTTCTGAACTGCAAATTCCTTACCAACTGCAGATTTCCAAATTCTAAAATCGTCAACTACATATTTAGGGAATCTACAGTACTTTGTACAACTCTGAAAATTAAATGGAGCACTACAAATTTAGAAACGTTTGTACTAAGTCACAGATATTTTGGATTTATTCAGCATTTTAATTAATAAAATGTTTGAATACGTGTAACATTTAAAATAGAATTAAATTCTATGTGAGTTAGATTTTGGACAAACTTAATTATTAGTTTTGGCTCAGAATTTCAAAACTCATAAATTTTAGGTCAAACACTGTTATACCCCTGTTCTTAAATGATTGTTTAAGGAAAGGTATTTAAAGGATCCTTCATCCTTTTTATATCTCACTTTAACATTCGAAACCCCTGAAACCTTAAATACTCCCCATCCCTCACTCTCTGAAACCAAACGCCATGTCAATGAAAGTCATTTTCGGAGCTCTTTTCGACTTCGACGACTTAGTGAAGAAGCATCCCACTGATGTTATGGAAGATGTTGTTAGATATATAGTGAATTAAGGCATTCATTATTGTCTCACCCACAACCCTGGAGCTTATGATGATAGGATTGTACATGAGTTCTATCAAAATGCAGAAGCTAATGTGGAAAGGAAGACATTATCTGTAAAACTATAAGGAACAAATGTCAATATCACAGCTGGTGATATTTGCAGAGCTCTACATCTAAGGATTGTAGGTGACTCTCATGAAAATCTCAATTTTGCTGATGAAGATGAGAAGTACTGAAGGAGATTTACTGCAAAGAAGCCATTTCCTAAGAACTGGAAGAGGACATTCAAAAAAACTGACTTTGCAGTTGAGTATGTCTATTTATATGAAGCTATTGATAAATGTTTATTATGTAGAACTGGTGCTCATGATACTGGCACTATTCTAATGTGGGATCTTATGATAGCTTTTGTTAAAGAGATTAAGATTGATATAGGAGAATTGCTACTTAGAAATATTTGTAATGATGTAGTAAAGACTGGAAAGAACAAAGGTTTTGGATTGTTCTTGAACTACATTTTGAAGGAAGTAGGATTTTCTTTGTTCAATGGTCATGAAGGACAACCTATTTTGGTTCATAGAATCATAGGGAAAGTCGATTTTAAGAGAGGAGCTATGGATGCTCCTATGGCTCCTAAACCGAAGAAGAGAAAGAAGAACAAGTCAGAAGGAAAGAAAGTTACAGTTGATATTCAACCTAAACACTATGAGAGAAAGAAGAAGAAGAGTGTAAGGAGAAAGCTTTTGGTGGATGAACCAACTGATTCTGAAGATGAAATTGATAGAGAAAAGAGGCAGAAGAAATTCCATTCTAAGAAAATTACTGAAGCTGACAAGTCTACAGCTGTAGACTTGCTAATTGTACAATCTGAGGAACTAGTTGTTGAATAACAAGATGATAAAGTACCTGAACCTGAAACTGAACAACTCCCTGTTGTTCCAGTTGAGAGGGTTGAAGGTTTTGAAGAAGAAAGGCAAAGATTTGAGGGTTGGAAGATTGTGAGATAAGAGTTGGACAAACTCATAGTTGAAGATAGGAATTTGTTCCATTGGGTAGTTGACATGGACAAATTGCAATGATGTGAATGAGTTGATGAAGCCTAATTTCCTTGATAATTTTATTTCTGAGAAAGTAAGGAAGAACAAAGGAAAGGGAAAGCAGATTGTTGCTGAAGAGTTAACAAAAGAGAAAATCACTAAATCAGCAGCTGCAGCTTTGAGAGTTGCAATTTTATCTGAGAAAGACCCAGAGGCTGAATTTCCAGAAACTGAGTTTGAAGTTGTGAGCTCAGAAAGTGAAGAAGAGATGCCACAAAGAACTGGTGAAGGTAGTCATCAAATAGTTGAAGCTGAGGGCTTAACTATTTTGGCTAAGGAAGCTATTCAGGTGGAGTCTGTAGGAGCTAGTGCTGTAGATCCAGTAAATATGGAAGAAACTAATCCTGATGAACCTGAAACAGAGAAGGAAAAAGAAGCAAGGAAAGCTGATTCACCTTGCAAAGAACCCAAGGATAAACCTGATAATGATGAAGGTGGTGATGATGATGCACCAATGGGTGGTGCTCAAGCTAAGATTGTGCAAGCTGATGTTCAAACATATCTAGAGGTTCACGCTGATGAGCAAATGGTTGAAGATACCTCTAAGGAGATTGATGAAAGTGCTAAAGATGAGTCAAATCCTATCACAAGCATTTTCAATCAACCTCCTCTTGCCATGTTCACTTTAGAGGAAATTTATCAACAAGGAACTCCTCCCCTGCAGAGTTACTCAACACTTGAAAGAGAGAATGTGGAATACATGGATGATTACATTGCTGACTTCTCTACAGATAAGATAGTCGTGATTATGACTCCTAGCAAGAGGAAGGCTTCCACAGAAGACTCTACAGCTGTAGAGTTGATGTCTTCCAAAGCTCAAAAGATTTCTAAGGGAAAGGAGTTGGTTATAAGAGAAGGAGATTCTGAAGAAGAGGATAGTGATTCAAATCCCCAAATGACACCTAAAGAGGTGGTATCCCAACTGAAGAATATGGAGGAATCACTGAAAGGAATTGAAGCAGAGATCCTCAAGCAAGTCAAAAGAGTACCTGATGCTATCATTTCTCAAAATGTGAAGAAGGGAATGGAGGACTTAGTGAAGAAATTTGAAGAGAGAAGCCTAGAAGAAAAGAAAATTCTTGAAAAGAACTTTAAAGCTGTTGTGGACAGCTTATTGGCTCAAAATGAACTGGTTAGACAAGATGTCATCCAGAAGACAAGAGAAATTACTTCTCTATAGTCAGACATTAACTTGATGAAGGAAGATTCTTTTCGATTGAAAATGTAAGTGAAGAGTATGAAAAATGAGTTGACAAGGATGATCAATGGGAATGAAGTCATGAAAACTGATCTTATGAGCAAGCTTAACACCATTTTGTCACACATTGATGTTGGCAAAAAGGGGGAAAGTAAGTTGGAGAAAGAGATCAAAGAAGGAGATAAAAATACTGAGAATATTCTGGAGAATGTGAAGGATATTGGAAAATCTTTGGCAAAAGAATTTGAAGCTGCCAAATTGAAAGATTTGTCCACAAGACTGGGTGATCAGTCAGAAGAGAGATTTCAATCTGAACAGATGAAGGGAAGCTCCAAAGGAAGCAAGATCATAAAGCTCCTTAAATCTACAGCTCAAAAGAAACCTACAGCTCATACATCTAAAAAACCTTTGGGTTATTGGGAACAGACTGTGAAAGAGTCAAGAGAAAGGAAGAAAGAGAAGGAAAAGAAAGAGAAAAAAGAGAAAGAGAAGCCAAGAAAGAAAGAATTTGAAGAATCTACAGCTGTTGTCACTGCTCAACCCCTGAATGTTCAACCATTGATCATGATACCTGTTGAAGAACTAAATGAGAAAGAGAAGCAAATGAAGACTGAGTTTGACATTCTCTGGGAAGAATTTCTAAGTATATGCAACAGGCATACAGTTATCAAGAAGATCAAACTCAAGAAGGACAGATTCCAGAAGTTCAAGGATCTGAAGGCTGATAGATCTTTATACAAAGGAAACAATGCTCGCCTCCTTGGTGGGAAGATCAAGAGAAATCCATTGCCTAAAAGGTTGTTCAAATCAAAGAAGGAAGAAGAAGAATTTGAAGCCTATGAGTTCATGATGTAGAAGAAATTCTTTGAAGAAGATGAGAAGAACATGAAGCTGGTAGAGCAAGGAATTCTTAAGCCACAAGATGAATCTGATGAATCTAATGATGATGAAGATGATGCTGATCCCAAGCACAGAAGAAGATGATTTTGTTCTAGATTAGACATTAAAACTTTTTAGTTTTTAGTTTAATTATCTACTGTAAGCTGTACCCTGAACCTTTTTAGTTTATGCA
Source organism: Prunella vulgaris (assembly GCA_026898435.1). Lineage (NCBI taxonomy): Eukaryota > Viridiplantae > Streptophyta > Magnoliopsida > Lamiales > Lamiaceae > Prunella > Prunella vulgaris. Next base: position 641,748 of record JAPKLY010000206.1, read on the forward strand.
GTTCTTTTTCTTCTGTTGCTTTGCTTTGTTCTGGTTTTTGTTGTTCTTGTTCTGTTTCTTGTAGACAATATCTTATTGTCTCTGTTGTTAGATTTTGTTTGTTATGTTTTGTTGTTTTGCCAACATCAAAATAGGGGAAAATTGTTAAGTACCTTGGTTTAGATTTTGATGTGTGAAAAACAATGTGTTTAATTGTGTAATTTGATTTAACACTTGTGCTAAGGAAATTGGTGTTTGAAATTTATAGTTGTAAGTGAAGTCTGCAGTTGTATACTTGATCACTCTACAGCCAAACATGACCCTACAGCTGTAAGATTTCTCTACAACCGATTTTTCATATTGACAGGACTCTACACCTGCAATGTTGAAGACTCTACAGCTGAAAGAACCCTTTCAAGAGGAAGTACAAGTCAGAGATTATTTGAAGATAATGAAGACCCTTAAGCACAATTAGTGTAGCTCTCATGCACTCACTAAAATGTACTTAAGTGGAGGATATTTCTTTAATTCTGGAGGATAATGGAGATTAGTTTGAAGACAGCCAGAATTCTGAAGAAAATTACAATAGTACAATCAGTACTATGTTGTGTGAAGGATGAGGACCACTTCACACATACCAAATGGAGAGAGAGGAGCCTTATCCAGATTTCAAATTTGAAATTCCTCAACGGATAAGTCAAACCACTCAATCTATAAATACAAGCATTCTGCCTAAGCAAGTCTACAGCCAACAAATTTTCTAAGAGAGCTTTATTGTTTTTATCTTTGTGATTCATAGGATAGTTGGTTAGGATTTTCTTAGAAAGAATCACACCCTTTTGTTGTTGTTCCCTCACCTGCTTTTATATTTCTAGTTTGTGTAGATATCTCTTTGTTAGGTTTTTGTAAACTTTTTGTGACTTATATTCTAACTGAATAGGGTAGTTTAATCTCTTGTTAGAATAGGAATCTGAGTGAACCTAGTTCTAAGGGGGAACAAGTTGTATTGATCTAAGTGATCTCATCTTAGTGAATTTGGCACCTGAGTGGTGTAACAGTGGATGTAGGTGGTCTTTTCATAGATACTGAACCACTATAAACTTGGCCTATTTACCTTTCTGTCATTTAAATTCTTATTCTGCATATTTAATTTATCTGTTACATTCATCATTTCTTTTAAAATTCAGTGCATAAAACTTTGTGGTTTTCACAAAGAAAAACTGACTCTACGGCTGTAGACTTCTCTAAGTCACTCAGCTGTTAAGTTTGGTTTATATTATTTTTCATTAACACTTACTTATTTCCGCTGCACATTAGAGTATTCTCAATACACTTTTAAGTGTGAGAACTCCTATGATATTCTGTCTACAAGTGACCTTTTATTTTGCAAGTTTTTGAACTCTGCAGCTTAGATTTCTTAAGTCCACAGCTGTAGCCTTTGTGGTCCAGTTTCTAAAACTCTTATAGACTTGTTATTTTGAACTTAAAAGAGGCTACTGTAAGGTTCTAGAATTCTCTTTTTGAAAAAGTTTGAAAATTTGATTCTATTTAAAACTCTATTCACACCCCTCTAGACCTTAACCACTTTAAGGGACCAACACTCCGCCTCTGCCACGCCCTCTGTCTGACGACGCTGAACGACAGCGCTTCATTTTGCAGACACGATGATAGCGGGCTCCCGGGTCCAATTCAGTCGTGGCCATGATTTGCGACGGCGAACGACGGCGATTATCTGTCGCCGTCGTGCCTCCGTTTTGCAACCAGAGTTTTAATCACCGCCGAAACTGTCACCTTATCTGATGCACGACTCCTTCAAACGAACCCAAAATCTGGGCTGTTGATCCCACGATCCGCCCACAATCCCTCATTTTTTGCCCAAATTGGTTTTGTCAAAATCTCAATGACGAAAAACATAATCTGATAATCTGGAAATTAGTTCTTGGGTCATTTTTATTTCTTGGGCCCTTATTTTTATAATGATGTTGGACCTTTAATTTTTTTTAATTAGGGCCTGTTTTTATAATCCTAACTAGGCCGTGTCCTACTTATAACAAAAAAAAAAAAAAATTGGCTTGGGCCATTTTTTTTAATTGATTAGGCATTTTTTTAAGTTGGTCATAATTAATTTGGACCATAATAATTATTTTTGGGCCCGAAGTCCCATTAATAAAATTCATAATAATAATATTATGAAGCCCAAATCATCAAATTTTTTTAGGCGTCCATTCAATAATAATTTTTGGGCCCGAAGTCCCATTAATAAATGTCATACACAAAAAAATATTAAATACACCCTATAATTAATAATTAATTTTGTCTTAGTATTTTATCTTGAGCCTTAATTATTTAATTGCTACAAATTAATAATAAATCTAAATTTATTATTCTTTTTCTTTGTAACAATAACATGTTAAACATCACTAAACATGAATTTGATGAACTGGCACTAGATGGCCACAACTATTTGACATGGGCTCTAGACGTTGAAATCCATTTAGCTTCTAAGGCCCTTACTGACACTACTAGACAACCATCTAAATCCACAACTGCCCAGAAGGCACAAGCTCTGATCTTTTTGAGACACCATCTCAATAAGGATCTAAAAAATGAGTACCTCACTGAAAAAGATCCATTTGTGTTATGGAAATCCCTGAAAGATCGTTTCCAACAACAATACGATGTGATCATTCCTAAAGCCAGATACGATTGGCTTACACTCCGTTTTCAAGATTTTAAATCTATTACGGAGTATAACTCTGCCCTACATCACATTGTTTCTCAGCTAAGGCTGTGCAATGAAACAATAACTGATGAAGAGTTAATTGAAAAAACTCTATCAACTTTCCACGCGAATAATCTTGTACTCCAGTAGCAGTACAGGGCCAAGAGTATCAAACTCATTCCGAACTAATTTCCGCACTTCTAGTCGCAGAAAAGCACAACCAACTGTTAATGAAAAATCACAACACTAAACCAGTTGGCTCACAAGCAGTGCCAGAAGCACATGCTGCTCGGAAAAACTCTAGAGGCCGCAAACGTGGAAAAGGAAATGGTGCGAATAGGTACCGCGGATCGACCCAAAGTCGAGGCCATGGTAGGGGACGAGGTCGAGGTCGCAACAATGCACAATAAAGTGCAAATGACAAAGATGCACCTCAAGATCAAAAATCTACTAAACTATCGAGCTCACGTACACAGAACAAACAAGTCTGTCACAAATGTGGATGCGACGACCATTGGTCTCGCTCGTGTCGTACACCAAAATATTTGGTGGATGCGTATCAACGTATGCTAATAGACAAAAAGGGGAAGGCTCCTCAAGGTGAAACACACCACACCGACCTGCCCAAAACAGGCTTTGTCATAGACAAGGATGATCTCTTGGGTGAACATATGTCTATTGTCTACAAAATTAATACGTATTTGATATAGTAGGACCTAAGTGACCCATTGTACGGCTGATAAATCAGCATCTGTAATCTTGGCTCTCCTTAGCATTCCTCATATCAAAACGTACATCTGTGTGCTTATGCAGATGAATGTTTTGTGTCTAGTAGATAGTGCTACTACACATACTATCTTGAAAGATAGAAAATTTTTCCAAACATTAATTGAAAAGAAATGAAGTGTCACTACAATTTCTGACGACGATATTCAAATTGTTGGCTCCGGAAGAGCCTCGATATTCCTCCCTATGGGTACTGAATTAATAATCGAAAATGCTTTATTGTTTCCACAATCAAAGCGTACCCTCCTCAGCTTTAAAGACCTTCGAGAGAATGGCTATCATTTTGAGACGGAAACTGAGGACAATAGTGAATATCTATTAATGACTCACTATTTAGATTGTCAAAAATATATTGTCGAAAAACTTCCTTCTTTCTCGTCTGGTTTGTACTACACATACATCAGACCCTAAAATCTCCATATAGCCCTTAATCTAAAATTTAATGATCCAAATTCTTTTAAATTATGGCATGAGCGGTTAGGACATCTAGGACAAACCATGATGCGTCGAATTTTATGTAATTCATCTGGCCATAACATAACACACAACAGAATCCCTTCTGTTAATGAATACATATGTGATGCTTGCAGAATGGGTAAACTAATAATCCGACCTTCTAGTAGTAAAGTAAGAACGGAATCTCCTAAATTTCTTGAACGAATTCAAGGAGATATTTATGGACCGATACATCCTGCATCCGGATCACTTCAGTATTTTATGGTCCTAATTGATGCCTCCAGTCGGTGGACTTATGTTACCATGCTATCCACCTGCAATACTGCTTTTGCAAAGCTTATTGCCCAGATTATTCTGTTGATATCACAATTCCCAAATCATCTAATCAAATCCATGCGCATGGACAATGTCGTTGAATTCACCTCTAAGGCATTTGATGATTATTGCTTGCACTGGAAATTAAAGTGGAGTCTTCCGTCCCTCACGTTCATGCTCAAAATGGTCTAGCCGAATCATTAATTAAACGTCTCAAATTAATTGCTAGACCACTACTACAGAAATCGAACTTACTCGTTATATGTTGGGGACATGCTATTTTACATGCATCATCACTAATCCAAATCTGACCAACTGCATATAATGAATATTCCCCTCTATAACTCGTGCGTGGAAATGAACCTAACAGTTCCCATCTGCGTACATTCAATTGTGCAGTGTATGTTCCAATACCACCTTCTAAGCGAACCTCTATGGGCCCACAAAGGAAACTAGGTATTTACATCGGTTTTGTATCTCCCACTATACTTAAATACCTTGAACCTTTAACAGGGGATCAGTTTACTGCCCATTTCGCTGACTACACATTCGATTAAGATCACTTTCTGGCATTAGGGGGAGATAAAAATACCACACTAAATAAATACCGTGAAATTACTTGGAAAGTAAAAGATCTTCAATACTTAGACCCACACACTAGTCAAACTTGAACCAGAAGTTCAAAAGAAAATAAACTTGCAATAATCAGCAAGTAATCTGCCAGATGCATTATCAAATGCATTACTGATTATAAATGAAGTGACTATGAATAGTTGAGGTTCCAATGAAATCAAATAATATTGATGCCCCTATACGCCAGAAGCGTAATGAACCTCCTTACACAAAACCACAGTATATTAATGCTAATAATATATTCAGTCACTCTTGAAATCTCCTGAATAGATTCATCCTGAAGATGAGAAATCCTAGTAAAAAGCACGTGCATATAGCAATCAAAAGACTAGGATTGCGGAACACCCAGATCAATACATACGTTTGGGAAATGATAAAGATCTGGTTTACATGAATCTTAAAATAAATAAATATAGGAGATAAACATATCACTGTTGTCGATAACATATTCATACCCATAGTTGCTCTTTCTAAAATCTGGTGCCAGTATCTAAATTCGGTGCCCGAAGCACTTTGATTAGATACATTAGAAAGAAGCAAATATGGATGAGCTAGACTCGCAAAATAAATAGACTATTTTGTTCTATCGTACATACCCCCTAAATATTTTATCCCTGAAGGATATAAATGGGTATTAATACGAAACAAAATGAAGTTGAGAGATACAAAGCGAGATTAACAGCTTAAGGGTTTTTCGCAGTGACCCATTATTGAGTTTGTTGTGATCAAACAAATTCTTCTGTTGTGAATATTATAAAGTTTTGAGATATATCCCTGGCAGTTAAATGCAGTTAATGGAGATAGTTACCGCATACTTATACGGATCATTAGATTCTGATATCTATATGAAAATCTCTGACGGATTAAATATTCCCCAGAAGAGGAATAACGAACATCGTAGTATGTTCAGCATTAAATTGCAACGCTCGTTATATGATTTAAAATAATCAGGTCGTATGTGGTATAATCGACTAAGCAAATTCCTCCTGAAGAAGGAATACGTAAATAACGAGGCTTTTCCTTGTGTATTCATTAAGAAATCCCTAAATGGTTTTTGTATCATCTCGGTGTACGTTGATGATCTAAACATTATTGGAACAAGGAAAGAGATTGAAGAAGCAAGTTCAATCTTAAAAACTGAATTTGAAATGAAAACTTTGGGTAAAACCAAATTTTGTCTCGGCCTGCAGATCGAGCACTTCCCTGAAGGAATACTGATACACTAATCAGCCTACCTAAAGAAAGTGTTAGAGAGATTCCACATGGATAAATCTCATCCACTAAGCACTCCAATGGCTATCCGTTCCCTCGATATGGAAAAGGACCCATTTAGACCTAAAGAAGATACCGAAGAGTTATTGGGACATGAAGTTCCATATCTAAGTGCGACACACTGCTCTATCTTGCAAAGTGCACTAGGCCCGATATTGCCTTTGCAGTGAATCTACTTGCAAGATTCAGTGCCTCCCCTACGAGGAGACATTGGAATAGTGTCAAACATATACTACGATATCTTCAAGGTTCACAAGATCTTGGTCTTTTCTATCAAAGAAACCAAGACAAAACACTTGTAGGTTATGCTGACGCTGGTTATCTATCTGATCCCCACAATGCGAAATCGTAAACGGGTTATGTCTTCCTCTATGGTGGTACAAACATTTCATGGAGATATGTCAAACAAACTATGGTGACCACATCGTCAAACCACTCAGAGATCATAGCTCTGTATGAAACTGCGCGAGAATGTGTTTGGTTGAAATCCCTGATAAAACACATTCACGATTCGTGTGGTATCTCTTCTGTTGGCTTAAGCCCTTCAATTATCTATGAAGATAATGATGCATGTAGTGCACAAATGAGCAATGTCTATGTCTAAGGGAACTTGACGAAACATATTTCCCCTAAATTCTTTTATCCTCACGAACTCCAGAAGAGTGGTGAGATCATGATAAAACAAGTACGCTCAAATGACAATCTAGCTGATTTGTTCACTAAATCCCTTCCCACTTCGACTTTTGAAAAGTACGTACATGGAATCTGGATGCGTCGACTTGGAAGATTGTTATCTTCAGGGGGAGTATTAAATCCAAAACAATCCTGAAGATTGGATCCTGAAGATCATTGATAATACTCCTCTTGGTAACTCTTGTATTCTTCCATGTCACTGTTATTATGTCCAAGGGGGGAGTGTTATAATATATTTGTATAAATTATATTATATGTGGACATAATATTAGATATAGTCCAGTGGGCTTTAGGCCCATGGACTTACAGTTAGGGTTAGGGTACTTCTATTTAATGTATTATATACCCTTGTATTCTATACGCTTTCATACTCTGTACAAACTTTACGGCAGTCATATTTTTACTATCTCCTGGCTTGGTCGCCCCAGATGTAATCACGTTGTGACGAAATGGGTAATCAAATCATGTGTTTTGAAGCGATAATGGGTACTTTCAAAGGCAACTTCTGCAAGTGTTTGTGTTAAAAATATGATTTTATTGAACCCTACTCGACTATTTCAAGAAAATTGATACTTCATATTTTGTCGTGTAAATTTTTTGTAAATTTAAAGATAGATAGACACATGATTAAATAATTAGTTAAAACACTAAAGATGACCATATGCATTTTTTTTGTCTCTCTTTCCGAATTTTACAAAAATTTACTCAAATAACTAGAGAGAATTCACTATCCATGATTTTGGTTAAATAAATTTCATGTAATGAAATAGGGATATAATTTTTGTCTCATTAAAAATCGATGCATTTGGGCATTATAACATCAATCAAATATGTTTCTATATATGATTGAAGAAATCTATGAAGCACTCTTCACTAATTCCTCTCCATTTAATTATAGACAAGATATCCACGTTAGATCTTGAGTTCACCTGTAAAGTTCAAAGCCTTGCTTTTTGGTATTCTTTTATTCATGTTGTCAATTATGTTCCGAGTTAATTTTAATCCTATAATTTTATTTTATTTTTCACCTATATATGTGTTGTAACCTAACTATTGGGCGATTCATGATATTAACTAATCTCTCTCTCATTACATATTCGAACGTAAATAGGCAGACAATACTCTTGCATGATTATTTGGTTCAAGAGTTTGTTGTTAAGGTAGATGTTGACTAGCAATTTGTGTTCGCACGCAAATGCACTTTCCTACAAGTGTATAGGATCGTGTAGTGATAAGCTGATCAAGTTATAAATATCGAATTTATGAGAAGCAATGAGACAATCTAATCCTAAGTTGTGTGTGTGAGTGAAGTGTTGGAATCAAATAAACAAGAATGAAATTGCAGGATTTGGTTTCTATCTAACTACAAAATGAAGCAAAAATAAAATAGAGCAAGAATTCTAAACTAATAATCTAAACTAAATGTGAACAAGACTAACTGAGATAACGGTCATAATTCAAATTAACATAAATTAACTAAAAATGAGACTATAGTTACTAAAACTAAATGAGACAAGTACTTGCATAACATAAATAAATGAGACAAAAGGAATTACTGAAGACAATATAAATAAATCTAACATGGAATTATTGAATTAACAATTAAGCATAAACTCTAATAAAAACTTAAAATCAAAGTAAATAATAAAAATCTCTAAAAATTCCAAAAACATGAATTAAACATTAATCAAACCAAGAAAACTGTTTTCTCTCCTAATAATCTCCTAATCTACAGTATTCGCCCAAAAATAAATAATCTCAAACTTGTATCCCTTTACCTAATACGTAACTCTACCCTACTGCCCTAGTGGCGTAAACTACTGCGTGATTGATCTACTGCCAATCTGATCTAAAGCGCACTCATGGCGTGCGTGTCTCCCCTTTTATAATGTTCTGGCAAATGGGCCTCATAAAATATGCAAATTGGGCCAAGTGAAAATATGGACCCAAATAATCAAATGTACTCTTGAGCCCAAATGTTCAATTACCAGAGAATGTAACGGATTCCAGGTGTTGGGCGTGAACAATTGTGACGACGTCGACATTCCGGGAAATTTCAGCGGTAGAGAAGCGGCGGCGAATTTCAGGCGGAACATAGGTGGAGTAGGCTGTGGCGGTTGAGAGCGCGACTGGCAGAGGTTTCAGGTGCGCTGATTTCGGATTTGTACGGCGACAACGTAGGCGCTGCTGTTGATGGCAGCATCTCGAATCTGGCGAACGGAGGTGGTCGTGAGTGTTGAAGACGGCGCTGGAATTTGGACGTGAGTGTTGCAGCGGAGAGACAGACACTGTTGTGGTACTGGCAGTAGTTGCTTGTCTATTTTTCTGGAATGAAATTCCTATTTTAACCCTGCTCAACATATCACTTAGCTGAATTAATTTAAAAAAGGAGTAATTTAACTGTGAATTAATTAAATGAATAATTATTGAACTCAAATACTAATTTTATAATTTAATTCATAAAATTAAACACAGTGGATAATTAATTAAAATAAATAGCAATTAAGGTCCTAAATGCATGCAAGATTCAAAAAATTCATATCAAAATGGGCACAAATTGATGCAAATATGACTCTAATCAGATGTCACTTACAAATATTGATATTTTCTTCGTAAAATTGTTTATTATAAATATATCTTACTTATTTACTCACTTTTTACAGCAAAGGAAGTTATTCAAAAATAAGAAGACGCCATAATTAAACATATTTATATTATTTCCTTTTATTTTGAGATGAAGTTCATCAAAAGCCAAGGATTTATATTCATATTCTTTTAGTTGGGGGAGATCAAATTCTTCTGCTAATAGCTCCATCATCTTGCTTAAGTGTTGATGAGTTATTAATATTTTTTTTTCCGTGTATGAATATATATATATATATATGTTAATTTTTAATTTTGGTATTAATTGTGAGATTATTAGTAATTACTGTCCATTTTCAAAATTTGGGTAAATAACCCATTTTCATTTTAAAGTTTGTTAATTTTAAGTGATAAAGTGTTTTATGCTAAAATTATTTTAATATTATTCTTTAATTTTGTTTATTACTTAAAACTAGGAGGGTCAGATGTTGGTTATTATATTAGGTGAATTTATTCACATACGTATTATGTTATAAGTTTAGGGCTCATTTGGTTCGTAAGATAAAAGTATCTATCCGTCGAAAACATGCATGTTTTCGACGAATAGATATTTTTATCTTACGAAAATCACATAATAAATACGTCACATATTCTTCATGCATGGAAGTTAGAATCTTTTTAATTTCATGTTTGTGTTCAAAAATCCGTATATTTCAGAATGGAAGTTAGAATCTTTTAATTTTTTCAACTTCTTATGATTCAACTGATTTTTTCCTAATAATGTGCAATGCCAGAACCATAATTAAGAAAGAAATGGCAAGAGAGGATACTCTTATCTCAACCGCATCCAAATTTTAATTGTTTCGATGGAATACCACAGACATTGCATGATATCATTGCCAAGGAAACGAATTCATTATTTTATTTGCATCATTTAACATTGAGCTACACCAGCTCTATAACATCGAATAAATAAAATTCAATCAACTGAATCAAAATGCCTTGGAAAAAGTGAATGTTTAATTGAAGACTTTGCATTATTTTCCTATTCATTTCATCAATACATTTATGATTCAGCAGAAAATCCCCTCCAAAATGTTTCAACCTTGAACGAATTAGTTTGATTCCCTGAAATAATATTTATTAGACTCTCCGATCCTTTTTAGCATTAACTTTTGCCACAACTATGTATTTAAACTGCTGGCTCTCTACTAAAATGATTGGTTTCTAATTTATTAAAATTTTTAACAAAAGGTCTTTTCTAATTTTAAAATCTTGAAAGCATTTTATTGACATAAAAATTTACATTTTTCAATACTGACATGAATATGTTTTGGCTGACAAAGACACACACAATTAGATATAGCGGACTCCGTACTATAATAAAAAAAAAAGTTAGTTTTTAAATGTTCATCTTCAACAAAAATTTAATTAATCAATAAAAATGTTTCCAAGCTTCATCTGTAAAATAAAAGAGGTTTTATTACATTTGAAATTGCATAATATTGGAGAACAGTTTTAAAATTTTGATCAACAATATTTATTTTCATCAAGATTATTAGGGAAAATATTTTTTTCCCTTTTGCAACATTATCAATTTTTTATTTTGATCTTGTTAATTTCTTAAATTATAATTTTCTTCCTGTAATTTATATTCATCCTGTGAGCTGCAATAGAAAAATACAAAAATGGAGCATTTTATTACTTGGGAGACATAAAAGTGATGGGTATTATAATTTTAGTTTATTTTTTAATAAATAAATCTACTAGGAAACTATGAAAATCTTAAAAAATACAATAGAAAATAAAATAAAATAAGACAATAAATACCCCCATAAGGAGATATAGGAGGTAAAAGAAGCAAGAACTCAAATGATACTCCACGTTTAATGGAATCCATCACAAATTTGGGGCAACTCGTTCTTTTGAGAAATCCACCAACGGGCTAAAAGTTAAAATAGAATTGAACTTTCTAAACAAGTCAAGAGACGGAGTTTCCACATGATTCCAGAATTCCTCACCACCATTAATTTGTCATATCTCACTTAAAGAAACTCAATTATTTCATTATGTTGCCCATTACAAACTTCCCTAATTTGAACAGCAATCAATATATTCAAATTAGCCCAAAAGGCCCAAGTGAAAACTTCCAAATTTGATTCAATTACTGTCCTCTTTAAATTTATTTATTATTTTCCAACAACAATCTCCCATGCCTTCCTATAAAAGAATCAGGCACTTAGAAACCCTAACTATTCAATACATCAGCGGCTCTCTCCCCAAAAATTTCTCACACACCCTAACTATTCAGCACCATCAGCGCCTCCCTCCCCTAAAATTTCCTCCACATCTATGAGATGTTATCCCTCATGGGATAGAGCTTTGCAGCATCTCCCGAGTGTTATGTACATGGCTAAACAAAAGTTGCGGTTTGCGGCCGAAGAAGAAAAAGGATCTGTCATTACATTGGATCCGCTTAGGTATGGATGCCATTTTTTCCTTTTATACATTTTCCCTTTTAATTTTTATGTTTTCCGATTATCTAACAATTTAGAGATTTATGCTAGGTTGGACTTATATATTCACAATTGTGACGGAGTAAGAGGTAAAATTTAATGTGTTTTTGTATAGTAATTTCAATTATATATATGTGATGGATTAATAATAATAGAAAGGTTGTTTTATCTGTCACAGATGATGAGGCTGAATATGGGAAGGCAGAAAAATGGCTGCCATCCTCAGATTCAGTCTCATGATGAGTTCCAAAAGCTATAGGAAGTAATCTATGATGCAGGGCTTCCTTTAACGCATCAAAAGATTACGCCTAGATGATCCACTCTTCTGATTGAACTCAATTTAAGATCAGAAGAGATGGAATCATTAACATCAGTTTCAGGAGTTGGAATCAACCCCATTTAATATTAACTGAATTCTCTCCCCCATTAAGATCCATTTAATATACATCGTGTACAAATAAATTGTGGTTAAGAAATGCACTTCCGCTGTTAGGAAGTTCAGATCTATAGTATAAAGACAAATCATTGGTAAAGAATAAATGATTTTATGAGTGTCGATTAGTTATTTGAATATTTATAACTTGTTTGATTGATGGAGAGATATGAGTACTTTAAGTGTTGATGATTGAGAATTTTGTTGTTTGATTTTTTTTATATTCTTTGTTGTTTATATATTGTGGAAACTGTTGATTTTTTTATGAAAAGAAGTGTCAAACATCGCGCAAATTTCGTGTATGTCACACTACAAAAAAAATGGGTTTTAGCGACCGCCATAGCGACAGCCAAACGGTCGCAAAACATAGTTAGAGACCGTTTTTGCGACCGCTTTTTGCGGTCGCTAAAACACTAGTCGCAAACATTTAGCGACCGCTTTTAAGTGGCGGTCGCAAATTAACGACCGCCAAAGCGGTCGCAAAGGTGGTCGCAAAAATATTCGGGTATTGACCCGGTTTGGTTGGTTTTAAATTAGCGACCACTACTACGCGGTCGTTAAATTTAATTTAGTGACCGCTAGACGCGGTCGCTAATTATGTTAATTAATTATAATAATAATTTTAGTGTAATTTTGTGACCGCTACTGGCGGTCGCTAAATTATATTTAATATATTTACGACCGCTTTAGGCGGTCGCTATTTATATATTAACGACCGCTTTAGGCGGTCGCAATTAATTTTATATAATTATAATAATAAATTTTATTGGTATTTTGCGACCGCTAATGGCGGTCGCTAAATTTTTATGTAGCAAAAAAAATGTGGCCAAGATGGTTCAAACCCAGGCCTTTTCGAGGGCTGGCTGGCTCGAACTACTTGGCCACGGACCCAGCATCTTAACCATATCATCACATATTTTATATGAGCCTTATTTGGCTCAGAATAAATGTTGTAAACTTTGTACCTGCATGGAGTCGAACTCGCGACCTCTGGGCATCTCAGAGGTGGCTGTTCCACTCGGGCACTTGCTACTTTCGTTTATTTTTCTGCAACTAATTGTATATAACTTCAAATTAAGTCACGTTTTTTTTAAATCCATCAAATTAATTCCTTTTCTTCTCTAATTTATTAATGTATATATATTTCAAAAAAAATTTGTTAATGTTATAAATTTTATAATTTACATTTCTCTTTTTTTTTATTCGTCTTTTTGCAATTAATAGTATATAATTCCAAATTTTGTCTCGTTTTTTTTAAAATTCATCAAATTAATCCTTTGATACTTAATATAAATATATATATATTTCAACCATAAAAATGTAATGTTATAAATTTAATAATTTACAATACCAAATTTTTTATTTGTTCATTTTTATTCAATTAATTGTATATAACACCAAATTAGCCACAAATTTTAATATTTCAAATTACTACAATTTGATATCATAAAAAATAATTTTGATGTAAAACATAAAATTTTAAACATTCAAAATATATTAATAAAAAGTTAAAATACTTAATATTCAATTCAAACAAAAAAAAAAATTGTTCAACACATAAATTAACTAGCAGTTAGAATTAAAATCGGGCATCCATCCTTCAAGATCCCCAAGATCCCCACCATCGGCACCCTCATTCCCACGAGAAGACGCACCCACTCCAGGACCACGATCCGTACTAGCACCATGACCCGTATTGGCATTTGCCTCATCATCCGAGTCCTCCGGAAGTGGAATATTAGTAGCTTGAGAAACTTGAGCCAACCAAGCCTGCATCTTCCTTTCTTTTCTCTCTTGCTTGTTCAACTTGTCCTTCAACTCGGCCACTTCCTGCTGGAGATTGACATCAGGATGAGAGGACATAGAATATGATGCTGAGCTCGGGCGGTGCGTCCGACGGGCAATCTTACTGTAAGCTCCCAACCCTAGTATCTTACCCCTATTGATTCCAGTCAAATCAACATAGACGTAGTCCTCATCAATAGGGGTAGGTGTAGGGTTCTACGGAGTAGGTGTCGCTTGTGTCCGAGCCTCATCGAGAGCAGTTCTAAACTTGTTCTGAAATTAAACAAAATAAAATATTAACTTTATTTTGATAGAATAATTTAAATATATTTAGTAGTACATTCTAATTAGATACTTATGTGAAGCTCGGTGGTGCGGGCATACATGGATTTCCCAGTCTCATTCACTGGGTGAAGAATGGAAAGAGACTCGAAGAGTTTGGGCCTCCGTCCGTACGCTTTCTCCTTTAAGAATTATATTTTTAGTAAGCCACCAATCCGTCCCAGATCGTCCGTCCATCACCGTCTTTCCCCAAGTCAACCGTCTCCCCTTTCTCAATCCACTGTTTCTTCATCTTGAAGACGATTTCCTTCATCAGGCTCTGTGCTCTACTGCACCATAGCTCCTCAACCCTAACGTTGTCTACCGGATCCCAAAAACATAATTTCTGCAATTCAAACAATTTCCAACAATTAATTACTCAAATATTAATAATTACTAAAAATATTAATTATTACGCAAATATTAATAATTTTATACCATAAACTCGTCAAACATCGCTCGCCTCGTGGGCCCAGGTACACCAGTCCACGATGCAACTCCATAAGGCCAAGTGACCCTCTGTATGCACGTCGTGACGTGCTCAATGACCGTGTGGCCCGGAAGCAAGCTGAATAAAAAAATTATTATAGGAATATTATATAGGAATTATTATATACCAATAAAATAAAATAAATTATTAATTTACTCACTGTCCCTCCTTTACTTCAATGTACTCCCGGGTCTCACGTAGAGGGTGTTGCCGCGATGAAGATCCGGCCTCATTAGACTGGGAGGGCGGGGGCAGCAGACACTCGGGGGCTCGAATCTCTGGTAAAGGGAGGACTCGTGGCCTCCTCCCTCTCCCTCTCCCTCTCCCTCTCCCTCTCCCTCTCCCTCTCCCTCTACCTCTCCCCTGACCGTCACCCTCAATCTGATCGGGTTGTTGACTCATCTATACCAAATTGTACAAATAAACAATTCAATGTTAAAGATTCCCAATCAATTCAATTCAATTCAATTCAATTAATTCCCAATAAATAATATTACTAACAATATTAACAATAATACTAACAATATTAACAATAATACTAATAATATTACTAACAATATTAACAATAATACTAATAATATTACTAACAATATTACTAACAATATTAACAATAATACTAACACCAAGTACTAACAAATCAATATTAACAATAATAACACCAATATTATCAATATTAACAATAATAACAATATTAACAATAATATTAACAATAATACAATATTAACAATAATACTAACAATAATAACAATATTATCTATATTATAAAAAAAATCAAATTGTTTTATCAATATAAAAAACAATATTATCAATATTAACACCAATATTATAAAAAAATAAAAAAAAAATTGTTTTACCTTTCACAGGAGGTTCGAAGGCGGCGGGAGGACGTGGCGGCAGGACGACGCGGCGGACGACGGGAGGACGACGCAACGGTGGCAGGACGACGCAACGGCGGGAGGAGGAGGCGTCGGCGGACGAGGCAGCGGAGGACGAGGCAACGGCTGACGGCAACGGTCGCAATTTCGACGTTAATTTTTGGTTCGTAACTATAATTTTTGGATTTTTGCTTCGTAACTTTTACAATTCTAGTGAAGAGGGTTATAATATGGTTTTGTTTTTGCGACCGCCAGAAGCGGTCGCAAACATAATAATGACGGTCGCTAAATTACGCGGTAGTTGCCACGTGGCCACTCCCTATAATGCGGTGTTTTGCGACCGCTTGAAGCGGTCGCTAATCCATCTTTTGAATTAATGAAACACCTTTTACCCCCGCTTAATTTTTCATTTTGCGACCGCTTTTAGCGGTCGCTAAACTTTTTAATTATTTCCATGTTTTTCTATATTTTTATATTAAACCCTGTTATTTATATATCTTATAATAATTATATTTTAATACTAACACCAAGTTATTATAAAAAATCACAATATTAATTAATTAAACATATATATACAAAACACTCTCTTAATCATCCTCGTCATCGTTATCTTCCTCATTATCATGTTCTTCTTCATCTTCATTATCATCATCTTCCTCATCTTCATCATCTTCGTCTTCCTCATCATCTTCGTCTTTCTCATCATCTTCTTCCTCTTCCTCTTCGTCTTCATGTACTTCTTCTTCTCCTTCCTCTTCGTTTTCAACAATTACAATATCTGGATTTGCAGCCACTAAATCAATGAATGAATTTATACCTTCGTCCTGAACTACTGTTTGAGCTTCTTACACTTCAGTTTGTAATGGATCTTCAAATTGTGTAGTTTCTAATGTGGATAAAGTAGGCATTTCCACCAACGACCTTTCTTTGACCTTGATCACTCTTCTTAAGTTCGGTTTGCCTGAAGTCGGATACTTGCAATAATAAACCTGAGATGCTTGTGATGCAGAGATGAAGGGGTCGTATGCAGCTGGATATTTTTTGCTGATGTTAATATCAACGATCTTGTAGTTTGCATCGACTCTCTTTCCTTCTCGACCCGGGTCAAACCATTCACGGAAGAACAAAACAATTTTTCTCTGTGGCCACCCTGGATATTCAACTTCAACCACCTCTTGAAACACACCATAGTAATCGACGGGTGCTTCGTTGAAGTTTCCACTGGTAACGCAAACACCGCTGTTTGAAGTGGCTTTTACTGAAGCATACACAGCTGTGTGAAATTTAAAACCATTTGCATAGTACCCATTATAACAAGTCACTTGAAGGAGTGGTTTTTTTCTCAAGGCTTCAAGATGTGGATTCTGAAGCTGATTACTTTGTCCCTACAAATATTAAATTTTTACAAGATTAATAGTATTAACTTTGTGGCGAATATATAATATGAGGTAGTGACTACATACCATTTTTGGAACCAAAACATCCCAAAATGTTCTTCTCTTCTTCCAACCTCCGCGGATCCGTTTATTGTGTTCCATTGCTTGCTCCTCAGTCATTTTCCACAAGTCAGTTACTGTAACTTCTCTCAACAACGAATCACCTAACATAAAATGTGTATTGTTAAACTAAATACATCAAACTCTTAGAATAATTAAGTACTGGTTAAAATATAAATAATGTATAAATACCTGTTCGAACTCGTGGCCTTGGACGCTTTACAGGAGGTTTACCCTTTAGAAAATTCTTTTTGTCCCTCCGAAAAGCATGATCATCATATAGAAACTTCATGTGGTTGTCGAACCATGATATCTTTTTACTCTTTGGAAGATAAAATGCTTCAGACTCATCCATGCAGTACGGGCACGCTAGTCTTCCAGCTGTCGACCACCCAGATAACATAGAATATGCTGGAAAGTCGCTGATGGTCCATAAAACAGCAGCCGGTAACGTGAAGTTCTCCTTTCGGTACACGTCGTACGTCTCTACTCCCAAATGCCACAAATATAACAACTCTTTAATCAATGGCTGAAGGTAGACATCCAGTTTATGCTTCGGATTGTGAGGACCAGGCACCAACACAGTGAGAAATATGTGTTGAGGCTTCATGCACAACCAAGGGGGTAGATTGTACGGAGTCAACAAAACAGGTAACAAAGAATACTTCTTCCCGTGCATACCGAATGGAGCAAATCCGTCTGTGCACAAACCAAGTCTCACATTTCGCTTCTCACTCGCAAAATCTAGGAACTCTCTATCAAGATGTCTCCACGCATTAGAGTCTGCAGGATGACGCATCTCTCTGGAATTCTGATCAAAACACTCCTCAGCATGTCATGTCATGTCTTTTGCAGTGGCACTCGACTGATATAACCTCTTTAGACGAGGAGTGATGGGAAGATAATACATCGACTTGAAAGTTGTCTTCTTCCTACGATCAGAGGGTTTGAACCTAGGGTGGCTGCACATCCTGCACTGATTAATGCTCTCGTCGTCGCCCCAAAACAGCATGTAACCATTGGTACAACAATCAATCTTCTCAAACGGTAAACCCATATCCTTCAACAGCCTCTTACTTTGATAGAAATTTTCTGGTGATGTGTTCTCTTTAGGTAGGGCCTGTTTAAACAACTTTGCGAATTGATTGTAGACTTTCTGACTCACTTTGCCTTCAGTTTTGATGGACAACATCTGAGCGTTGAATGACAACTGAGTCTCAGTATCACAACCAGGAAATAATTTTTGATCGATAGATTTTAGCATCTCGAAAAATTTCTTTGAACGGGGATTTGGTTCCTCCTCCATGGCTGTGTGGTGAACACCCAAACCAGACTCATCAATCATCGTATGATACCGTTGGAATTCATTAGCTCATCCAATGGTGTAGACGGGTCGCAGCTCGAACCACCAATCTCAAATCTCTCACCTCCACAACTACTCAACTGATCATAGAAGGCAATCACTATTTCCAAATTATAATTCCACCTGTCTTCGCCATGTCCGGTCCAATTATAATAAAATGGAGAAAAATCGAACCTCACAATTAATATGTGTTATATCAACAACAACTCACTAATACCCCAAGAATAAGTTAGTAGTACCCAAAGAATTATCTCAAAATTAAATTTTTATTTTATTTGGTCTAACTTTTCATAAAAAAAGGTGCAATGTATTTATATAATGAGAGTCGAAATAGAAGTTTTTGGATGTTTTTTATAACTGAAAAATGATAGTTGTGAGTTGAGTGCACGTGTCAGCTAAAATATAACTAACCCAAGTTTTTTATTTAACAAAATGAGAATTTAACCGTGCATGCCTCTTGTACGAACGACAATATACTCGTCATGCACGTAGCACCAAAAATTGCAATTTCCAATTTTGATCTCATTTTCGACAAGACTATTGCAACATCATCTTAAAATCATATACAAAACCTACTAATTTCTTTCTTTAATTGATTACATCTTCAACTCTCAATATTGATTTTTCATTTACGTTTCATTTTTAGATTTTCACTGTAAAGATTTCCTTTTTGATCATCACCCCTTTTCGGTCACTCATAACTCTTTTTTTGTGTCTTTTGTTCAGCTTCTCTTTCTATGTCCCCCAACTTTAATTTTCAACATCTCTTTCTCTGATAGTTTACTTTTGTGTTCTTTCTTAGATTTACTAATCATGCACCCATTTAAAAGTAGTGGATAACAGCGGGGCCCGAAAATTGATGTGCATTTGAATTATATGGGTTAGCGATATGTTCATATAGGTGACGTTATTGTTGCTGTGATCAAAGAACCAGTACCAAATATGCCCCTAGAAAAATCAGAAGTAGTAAGAGCTATGATAGGTAAATAAGATGATAAATTAGTTTACAGAAGAATTGAAAAATGTTATGGTTTTTGTGTTGTTGGGAATGTTAAAAAAATCAGAATAAATTAAAATGTAGCTAATGTAAAAAAAAAAAATAGTGATCAATTGCTTCATGAGATGATTTGATTGAAGAAAAATCGTAATTTTATCTTGTTTTAATTTTTTATTAGTTTAGTTTAGTTTTATTTTTATTTGATTTTATTTTTTTCTCTTTATTTGGTTTTATTTTATTCTATTTTGTTTTATTTGTCCTTCAATTATTCATGGTGTGACAAATTTTTTTTAAAATTTAAACTACTATCACATTTAGCGTCCAAGCAAGCATTGCAGGTTGAAACTCTCGATCTTCTCCAACACGTGAGGGATATACTATCGAAAATGGTACGTGTTACTTTTTATTTTGGCAAATTTGAGACACAATCGACAAATTAAAAAGTTAATTCTTTTTTTTAGATCAAACGAACAATAGATAAGTTGTGGACACAAAAAAAAAATCATTATAAGCCCAATAACAATAAAATTATGAATAAACCCAGAAAAACATACAAGCCCACACCATTCCCCATAAGGAGGTAGGGTTTAGAAACCCTAGAAATCTGCGCCTCCATCGTTCTTATATTATTTATATGCATGTCACATGCATAACATACAACACTGAGCATTTCACATCTCTCTTCCATCGGCCTTCGGTCAGATCAATTTAGGTACGTTAAATCTTATTTCATTTGTTTTTATTTCCTCTATAACTGTAGATTCGATGACACTCACTTCATTTTGCTCTCAAGTTTTCAAATCTATTCTGTGGAGGAGATCATGTTCTGCTTCATTTCCCTTATGAGAGAAAACTATTAAAGTAGCTCTTTTTTTATATCTTATTTTGTTTTTAATTTCATTTATAGCCGCCAATTCAATAAGCCAGCATCTAAATTTGATTTCTTCAATTATATTAAATTTTCCAAAAAAAAAAAAATCAATAATTCCAGATCTAAATTTCTTCACATCGACTAAGTTTGCATATCTGATCTAATTTTTTTCCCCAATTTAATTTGTTATAAAACTCAGATCTAATTTTAGAATATTAATCTCGATCATATGGTTGAATTATTATTTGTTTATTTGGTTGGTTTGCCCTATCTTATATGAAATCAAGTAATTATGAATGTGGGGGGAAAAATTCGATTCTATTAATGATTCTTCAACTCTTTATTTTTAA
Source organism: Prunella vulgaris (assembly GCA_026898435.1). Lineage (NCBI taxonomy): Eukaryota > Viridiplantae > Streptophyta > Magnoliopsida > Lamiales > Lamiaceae > Prunella > Prunella vulgaris. The sequence continues at coordinate 662,684 of JAPKLY010000206.1, forward strand.
AATGTCAGATCTAAATCTCATCATTGTTTGCCCAAATGTTCTTTTGGTTATAATCTCATTTGGTTTAATTATATTTTTCTTTAAATCTTAATTTGTTATTTGGTTTGTTTGACTAAATTTTTGCATAATTGTTTAAATGGGGTTTTTAATTAATTCTTCAAACGATTTTGTTTAGTGGATATATAGTCAACTAAATCAATAAAATTGATCCTTCATAATCCATGTCCCAAAATCCATGCTCTTGACAAATTCTGTTACTATTATTGCACCGTTGGAATTAAATACAAGAATTTTGGTTAAATAAATCTCATGTAGTTATAAGGTGATATATTTTTATCTCTTTAAAACTGATGCTAATTAGGTGCATTATAAGTTAACATCCATCAAATGTTTCCATATATGATTAAAGAAATTCTATGAAGCGATCTTGTACACTAATTCCTCGATTTAATTAAAGACAAGAAGAGATCAACGTTAGATCCTAATTTCACAACTAAAGTTCATGCTATCTATTAGGTTCCAAGTTAATTGGATCCTATATGTGTTTTTTTCCCCAAATTTTTCACTTTTGTGTCAATTTTGTTATAGCCTAAGTTATACTCAATAGCTCTCTTTACATAATCTAGGCAGACACTCTAGCATGGTTATTTATTATTTTGACTAGGAATTTGTTATTTATGTGGATGTCTTGTACAAATATTGGCATTTCTTTGTAACATTGTTTCTTCTAAATATATCTTTTTTTTTTGCAGCAAAGGAAGTTATTCAAAACTAAAAAGGTGTAAATATCATTATGTAATCTCTAGCAATTAGGAGAAACAATACTTGGCCAACCATCACAATCAATTAGCTAGTTAATATACATTGGACATATTTAGTTTACTGATTTAATAGACTCATACTTGAATTCCTCAATTCTCTTTCACTCATTCGTCTTTAGACTATAGATCTGAACTTCATAAGATCCACCATCTCTTTGAACGAATAAAATTGCCAAAATTTTATGTTGAAATCTTCCTGCGATATATCAAGTTTCAGCTCCAAAGACATCAGGTACAAAAAAATTGTATTTATGTTATACATATTACTTTAACGTATGTCATTAGGGCTAGTTATATGTAACTATTTATAATTTGATGTTATAACTTATATGTAAGGGAAATTATTATTTTCGTCCTGAAATTTTACCTCTTTTTTATTTTGATCCTATTAAGTTTTAAATTTTTATTTTCCATCATGTAATGTTACCTCTTTTTTATTTAGTCCTATTAACTTTTAAAATTTTATTTTCATCCTGTACTTTACATATTTTTTTATTTTTGTCCTGTAATTTTATCTCCTTTTGTACTTGGATAAGGGGTGTAGCAGGAATAAAAATAAATTAATATATAAGTTTCTGAACATAAATTAAAATTTTAAAGTTAATAGGACAAAAAAAAAGTGATAAAGTTGCAATTGTAAGATGAAAAAATTATTTTTCTATATAATTTCTTGCATTTAATCATGTGATTTTTTTTTCACTTTGAAAGAATTTTTTCTCCATGTCCTTTACACGTTTTGACCCTTTTTTCAATTTCCATTCCATTGAATGTTTTTCAGGAAAAAAATATGAGTAATCCGTGGATCCATCCTTATGGCTACTTGCAGAAAATGAATGGAGTTATACACTATTCATGTGATTATTCATCGCTTTCCTTGATATTTTTCAAAGATATCCTTGGATATGTGGAGATCCATGATTGTTATGTGGTTTTTACGAAGTCAGATATACAGTCTAAAGACGAACGAGTGGAAGAGTATTGAGAATTTCAAGTATGACATTTTGTTAGATCAGTAGGAAAATTAATTATGCTTGTGGTATCTTTTGCTGCCTATATGATTTTGATGATTGTCTGGGTATTGTTACTCTTCATTGTTGATTTAAGTATTTATAGTCAGGCCACTTGTTTCACGTACAAAAATTCATGGAAAAATTATTCACTTTTTTATTATTGCTTCATTAGTAACTTTTTTATGCGACTAAACAAGCGCATTTACAACAATGACAATGTAAAGAATTATTCACAGATTATATGAGTGCTCATGATTGACACAATTTTCATACTCTAGTTAGAAATTCTATAACCCAAGCAAGAAAAACAAGCATTCTCTAAAAAGCAAGAAAATTTAAATTTATGGGAAAATTATTTTTTTGTCATGTAATTTTACCTTTTTTTTTATTTTGGTTCTATTAACTTTTAAATTTTGATTTTTATCCAACAACTTTACCACTTTATTATTTTAGTCCTATTAACTTTCAAATTTTAACTTTACCACTTTTTTATTTTAGTCATATAAGTCGTTGAGACCCCGGTATCACAAATCCTTGGAGATAGGAATCAAGAGATTCACGAGAGTTGTAACCCGCATCTTTTTATTTAAAAAATATATTTACATATTTTTCTCGCCTTTTATGTATATTTTTTTAGGTGTTGAAATTATTGGTTTACACTTATCAAAAAAAAATTTATTAATAGAGTACAAAATTACTCAAAACTAAAAGATCATGAGAATTCTATAAAAGATATAAGAGACTGTCACCTCTTACTGTGTATTTAAATACCCAATATGACATGAATATTTACCAGCATGCTTATCTTCCAAACAAAATAAAACACATTGTTTTCTACTAACTTGTTCGTCTTGATTTCTATGTCATTGTAGATATGAAGTTTTCTAAATTAATCTTTTGAATTATATCACGCATTTTCAAATACATTTCACAACTTTTGTTTTTTTTTTTTCTCCTAGAAATGCTGCTACTTTGAAAGAAATATTTTACCGACTTGATGAGGGTGGTCATCTCTTATTCTAGCAATGTCTAGTAGTCGTACTCATCCTTGTGTATTTGATTGTCAAGCTTTCACTTGCGGGGATCTTTCCATTTAAAAATTTTCAAGTCATCATCGCCATCTTAAATGAGACTAATTAATTGCTCCATAAACCTACACAATGTGAATAGTTTCATTCATATTAGAGGTATGCACAATTACAGTTGTATTTATTTATGAAATTATATGCACTTGGTTAATTAAACATTTAGATGACACGTGCTCTAAATTCACATCTCTCATTTTTGCTAACATCGTTAGTTAGTTGAAGCATCCAAAAGCTTCTATTTTTGCTCTCATTTAATAAATATGTCACATATTCTTCATGCAAAATTTTATATAATTTTTTTTTAATTTAATGTTTGTGTTCAACAATCCGTATATTTCAGAATGGAAGCTAGAATCTTTTAATGCTTCTAACTTCTTCTGATTCAACTGTTTTTTTTTCATAATAATGTGCAATGCCCGAACCATAATTAAGAAAGAAATGGCAAGAGAGGATAGTCTTATCTCAGCCGCATCCAAATTTTAATTGTTTCGTTGGAATGTCACTGACATTGCATGATATCATTGTCATGGAAACAAATTCATTAATTTATTTGCCTTAACATTGAGCTACACCAGCTCGATAACATCGAACAAAAAGATTTTCAATCAACCGAATCAAATGCCCAGGAAAAAATGAATGTTGAATTGAAGACTCTGCATTATTTTCCTCTTCATTTCATCATTTCAGTCATGATTCAGCAAAAAATCCCCTCTAAAATGTATCAACCTTGAACGAATTAGTTTTAGGGATTAAAGTTTTTTAGTCCTAGAACTTGTCAATAATTTGAATTTGGTCCACGGAGATTACAAATTTTGATTTTGGTCCTGTAAGTTTGAAAATATTTTGATTTTGGTCCTTTTAGAAACTTACAGGACCAAAATAAAATTTGATTTTGGTCCTTTAAGTTTGTCAAAGGACCAAAATCAAAACTTACAGGACCAATATCAAAATGTATAATTCATGTGGACCAAATTCAAAATGAAGCAAAGATTGGTCTTATAAATCTTTAATCTCTTAGTTTTATTCCCTAAAATGATATTTCTTAGACTTTGCGATCCTTTTTAACATTAACTTTTTCCACAACTATGTATTTACAATGCTGGCTCTCTACTAAAAGGATTGGTTGCCCATTAATTAAAATCTTTAACAAAAGATATTTTTAATTTTAAAATTTTGAAAGCATTTTATTGACATAAAAATTTACATATTTCAATACTGACGTGGATATGTATTGGCTGAGAAAGACAAACACTATTAGATATAGCGGACTTTGTAGAATAATAAAAAAAAACCAATTGGTTTTTAAATGTTCATCTTCAACCCAAAATTTAATTAATCAACAAAAATGTGTCCAAGCTTCATTTATAAATAAAAGAGTTTTCATATCCATTTGCAATTGCATAATACTGGAGAACAACGAAAAAATCGATTTTAAAATTTTGATCGACAATATTTAATTTCATCATGAATATCAGGGAAAATATTTTTCCTCTTTTGCAACATTATCATTATTTTTATTTTGATCTTATAGTTTTTAAAATTTTAATTTTCTTCCTATAACTTATATTCATTATGTGAGCTGCAATAGAAAAATACACAAATGGAGCATTTTATTACACAATAGAAAAATACACAAAGTGATGGGAATTATAATTTTAGTTTATTTTTTATTAATTAAATCTATTAGAAATTGTGAAAATTTTAAAAAATACAATAGAAAATAAAATTAAAAAACAATAAATACCCGGAGATATAGGAGGTAAGAAAAGAAAGAACTCAAATGATACTCCACGTTTAATGGAATCCATCACAAATTTGGGGCAACTCGTTGTTTTGAGAAATCCACCAAGGGGTTAAAAGTTATAAAAGAATTGAACTCTCTAAACAAGTCAAGAGACTTTTATATATATATATATATATTATTAATTTCTAATGTTGTGGTCAAATACAAAAACTAAGACAGGGATTTCTACATGATTCCACAATTCCCCACCACCATTAGTTTGTCATATCTCACTTAAATTCAATTACTTCATTATTTGGGCCATTACAAACTTCCCTAATTTGATCATAGCAATCAATATACAAATGTTAAGAGTGCACACACTTAAATATATAATTATGTATAATAATACATAAAATGTCCAATAAACCCTCATAATTTGATAAATTTGCACCCACTGTCTTTCTTCTTAGATTATACGTTGAATCAACATTAATTCAGATTGACTCCGCCGAAGATAACGTTATTCCTCCATTGAGAATCCATGGACGTCCTCCAATTCGCATTCAAAGTTTACATCGGAGTTTGTTAATATGCTTATTTGATATTCTGTAGAGAAAAAGAATCCTTACTCAGGTCTTGCTCGGCAAATAGCCTTCTAGAAACATCCCTACAAATCATCTTTCTCAATAGATCCTTTGCCTCGGGTGAGACAGATCGGAATATCTTTGTCAAAAACCTCATATTAAACCGTCCCAATTCCGGTGAGAATGGCAACAAAGCCAAGCAAAGAGTAGTGGCAGGCCTTGATCGGGTACCTTCTCCTTGTACAGCGCTGACTGAAATCGTGGATGCTATGGCAGTTCGTTGAAACGGTGATTGCAGCGGATCGGACGGGTGTTTCGAAGGACATTTTGTAAATCTCGGCAAAAACAACCGAAAATGAGAAAGAATTAAAAAAAATTATGAATGAACTTTATAAAGAATCAGAACATAATAAGAATTCTAAAAAAATATTAAAACCCTAGATCCTAAACTAATTAAATTAAAAAATAACAGAAACATAGAGGATTGAAAACACAAACCAGCGAACGGCGGCTGCGGCGCTGGTGCCTGTGCGAGAAGGCGCGGCGACATGATTATTTTATAAAAGCTTTTGTATTTCTCATTTGTGGGTTAAATGGGTGCAGGATTTAGATTTTAGAGGGAGGGTAATGTTTTGGAATTTTTACGTGGGTGTACTCAATATTTAATGTGTATACTTTAAACAGTTGTGGGTGCATTTAACCTGAGCCTATATTCAAATCAGTAAAAAAAGCCCGTGTAAAAACTTCTCAAATTTGATCCGATTGCTGTCCTCTTCAATTTCTTTCATAGGCCCATTATTCAGTTCCGGGCCCTCTCATAATTAATCAACATAGGTTATTCCAACCTTTTGAGAGAAAGGTTGTCTTAACAACATCTCTCATTGGCAAGAATGAAGTGAATTTGCAAGTCGGGTATCGATCCCTGCTTCCTTCGATATCAGAATCATTGTAGTAATCATCCATGCTTCCGAAGAAGCAAATTGCCACCGTTTATCAAAACCATTAGTCTTCCTTGTTTTTGGCTGAATCTAAGTTTAGGAATATATTTTATAGATTGTGTAGAAATAAATTGTGGTTATTCCACAATTTGGAATTCAGATCTATAGTGTAAAGACAATTATCAATATGAAAGAATAAATGATTTTTTGTGTGTTGATTAGTTATTTTGAGTATTTATAACTTGTTTGATTGATGTAGAGATATGAGTACTTTTAAGTTTTAATTTGATGATTGAGAATTTTATTGTTTGATGTTTTTTTATATTTCTTTATTTTTTATATATTGTGAAAACTGTTGCTTTTTTTTTTTGCAAAGAAGCGTGAAAATACCATTTTTGTCATGCTGTTGCATTTTCGAAAACCTAAATTAATTTATCCTAGTGTTTGTTTGTAAATCTTGTGCTATATTAGGCGTCAGTTAACTTATGTGTTTAAAGCTTGATCCCAAAAATCTGTTAATATTAGGTAAATTTAAAATCTAAAATTCCAAATTATTTATTATTTTTTTAGTTTATTAATTTGAGGTGAAGATAAACCTTTTAAACGATATGGAATACACCTTTTAAACCTTTTAAGCGAATTTAAAAATTGGCGGTTGGGGCGACGGTGAAGAGGACTGAGGTAGCTTGGAAAGACGCGAGGCTTGAGATGTGTTGTTGCTCTGGTTTCTTGCTTCGATTCACAGCGATGAAAGAGTTATGAAGGTACCTTCACGACCTCGTATACCTTGGATGGCACATTGTTAATGTATTATTGCTTTGCTGAAGACATTGTTATGGTTTACAAATACAAAAATGAGCATTGGATGTAAGAACACAATGTAACATGCTTTCAATATTGGAATCCAATTTATAGGTGGTTAGGCTGTATATATATATTTCCAAAGGAATGCCACAATGGCTACTTTACTGCCCATTATCCATAGCATTAATGGTCTGTTGTCTGCGTCCCTGACTAGCAACAAGAGAGTGAGCTCTACCCCGACGCTCCGGACGGGGCTTATCCCCCGTGATGTAGCACTCCGACTGCTCGTGGCCCACGTGCCTCCAGCCAACACAATACTTCGGACGATTCTCGTACACAACCCTATGTGTGTAGGAGACACCGCAAATGTCAATCTCGAACTCTGAAATAGGCTCCTGGAGTAAATCCATCTCAATACAAACCCGAGCACATGACAGCCTGGAGTGCTCTGCAGTCTGATGATCAACCTGCAACGGCTTGCCAAATTCCGTGGCAATGGTGAACAAAGTATCTCTATGAATCAAGTGGACGGGAAGACCTGGAAATTTGACCCATACAGGAGCTATAGGAGCCTCGTGTGAGAGGTCAAAATCCGGGGTCCACTTGAAGACCCGCATTGGGCAACTCTGAATCATCCAAGTGGGTTGCATCCAAATGCGAGTAAAGTCATCCTCAATAGTGAACTTAATGCAGATATGACAATAGTTCACCCAACTCCATCGAAAACTACCCTTAAACCCCATTCGAAACAAAGCATGATTATTCCGAACATTTATGTCACTTACTTTACAAAAAGACATGGTGAAGGAGGGACAGGTGGTCTGCTACATTTTAGTTTCGATTATTTCGAACATTTCTTTTTTCCCTGTATGAATCTGTAAATTATGAGAATCGTATTGAACAAATCCCTATGCTGTGGACGAAGGGCTTAGTTTGTTATTGTTTATTGTTGTTGTATATTGAACAACTTAAATAGAACGATTTGATCGACTGTATGGATATTCATAACCTATATTTTTGCCTTCAAATAATAATCTTTGGTTTTTCATGTAATATACAAAACATGATTGTACCAATAGTTTTGATGAGATCTTTCTTAGCTTAATCACTGATCCTTGCACTTGCTAGCTTTCTTTCCTTGCATACTTGATAGTCGAACGGGCTAAAGCATTTGTAGGAACTATGCATTTTCTCCACAAATGATCATCAGGTGGCAAGAGTTTACGCAACTCATCTGAAGCAAGAATGATTTTGTTCACAGCTTCTGAAATTTTCAACATTTTGTGATTAGTGCATTATATTATTGATGTATTTGAGATGGTGAATTAGACTATATTATTTTTCGGTTATACTATAGTCAATGAGATGGTATCTCGATTATAATATAGTTAATGAGCAAACACCTGACAATTACACATTCATCATAGAATGAAATATTGCAGTACTTCCACTATATCGTTCTTATGGTATATTATAAAGAGTCATAGTATAATGAACTAATGGATTCTACAAAATAAATGGATTGGTTAATGTTCTTCGAGAAGGGCTAGTATTAAACTATATTTTACAGCTTCACGATCACTCAATGTCAAACAGCTTCAATCAAAATTTCTCAAAGCACCCTGTGAAGATTAGATAATTAACAAGATAAAATGAGAAATCATACACTAGTAGCATGGCCCGATTGACACAATAACTTACGGGTAGGAAGCACAGGAACTAGATTTTGTCGGATGTTAAGTGACTAAGAATCAACAATTTTCTTAAACTTCACTAAGAATCACGAATTTTATCAGCAAAAAATTAAACCAGAATCCTCAATCATTAAGAAATATTCAAAAAAATGAACAAATCAAATAAACCATCCATTTGTTACAAGAAACACAAGAACGACAAACATAGTGTAATGAACTAACGCATTTTATTACGATAGTATAATACACTTCAATAGGAAAATTAAGCAAACGGGAAATAAAACATCCAACGATGAAAACCTACCGTTGATGATGAGCAAACGGAACAGAACACGGGTTAGACACGGCAAAATAAATACATGAGACATACCTCGGTAAAAGAAATTTCACAAGAGTAGAAAATTATAAACGGGCTAGACCCATAACAACAACTACAGGGGCATACCCTGGGAGAAGGAGCAACTTACAAAGGTAGAAAAATAAAAATGCCATGAAGCATAAACAACATACATAGAAAATGTAGCAAAACAATCAAACACTTGATGTTTGCAATGTTGACCGAACAAGTTGGATAATTAATCAAACTCCGCCAAAAAAAGGTTAAGCAGACAGCTCATTAACATCCCAACAAATTACCAGCGGCTACCAAGTTGAAGTAGGAAGCAGTCCCTGGTCCCAACAGCTACACACAGCAGTTGCAATAGAAAAATTAAGTTGTCCAAACCCAAGCACGCATACAGCACAAGTACCAGTTCATTCACAGGGACAAGGTAGAAAAATTAGAGTATCATATTCGTAATAATGAACCTGTTCATTCACGGGGACAATGTAGAAAAATTATTTAAGTTTAATTGTGGACATCTGTGTAGCAATCAAGATTCTCAAATGATACAAATCTAGGTAAAGAAGGTTACACAAGTATTGTATTGTAATAAATTTGATAGCAAGATTACAATATTAAGCAATTATAAAATATGCAAAGATCATCAAATTATTTTTCCAATTGATTAACTGGAGTCATAGAATGTAAGAATGACAACAGAAGTTAAAGGGATCAAACTCATAATATTCCTACATTAACACCAGCATTCTTTGCATTTTTCTTCATTTCCTCACCATATTTGTCCTTTCCAACGGAGCCCATGTAACTAGATGCACCAGGAATTTGTAGCATCCACTGTAAATTGCAATTTAAAGATTTCATATTCTTGGTAACCAGAGTCAACAACAATTGTGAAGGCATAAACAAGATTGTTAATTAGGAATTAAAAAAATAAGAACATATAAGCTGAATTAATACCACTTGGGCCCCTAGGCCTCCCCTTTCCCCTGCCCCTACCAAATCTGCCTCTTCCTCGGCCAACAGGTGATCCCTCTGCACGGCATTACATTGTAAAATATAAGTCTTCCAGCATTACATTAAGTGAAAATAAAAGAATGGGAGAATATGACCGTACCTCCTTCATAGTCGAGCTCGGTTGACACCTTCACTTGATCAGCTGGTATAGGAGGTTGGTACATATTGCAGATAACAGATTATCAATGATCTCGCTTCCATGAATATAAGTGGCTACTGATGGACACATTTTAGGTGGCTAATCTAGCAGGAATTTCAGTAAACTAAGGGTTGATATAAATTGGCAGATACCTGCCCCCTAATTGCACCAGTCGAATCGAATGGTGTTTGTTCTTCACTCTCCGACTCCTCCCAATCAGTTTCACGGTGTTGTTCCCTACCCATGGCTTCTTCCAAAAAAAAACCCTAATTTACTGGTCGATTAAACATCAAATATCCCCACCAACAATTTAATATAGATATATGCAGTGAAACACCTACAATCTTTCAATATTAACATTTTCCATTTACATTTTTTGTTTCTTGTTCAGTTACGCCCGAAACACGACTACCCTTACATACACTGTTGTTTTTAAACAGGATAAGCAAAATACCTTGTATTAGATCTCGGCCCAACTCGTTTGTTCCTCGCTATCTACCTTGAAATCCAGTGGCGGTGACGATTTGCCCTTGCGTCGAACTGGGTGCAATGTTTCTCAGAGGTTATGTTAATGGCGTTCAAGCTTTCGTCCAATATGTGATATCCAATATATGAATACAAGGTGCGTCTGAATTTGAAAAGACAACATACCACCTTTAGGCTTTTCAGTAGGGGTCTTGCATAGGTTGAGAATAGGTATGCCACCTACGTTGGACATGTGGGGGTTTTTAATCAATTTAACTTAAATCACTAATCTGTCCTTGTTTGTAATCCGTAAAGCAACTTGGTCTTACCTATATTTTTGGTGTTAAAAGTGTAGCTATTTGTGTTTCCCCCTTTTATTAAAATTTTATCACTTTTAAAAAGTGATATATTTTTATATTGGTTTCATATAATGTGACTGTCTCACACAAGACTTACCCTATTCAAGTAGTTTTGTATAAGTTTTTCTTTATCTTTATCTTTATTTTTAATTTTATTTTTATTTTTATCTTTATCTTTATCTTTAGCTTTATTTTCTTTATTTATATTTAACATAAGGGCAGGGATAAATTTTTAATTGCTTTATGATAGAAGCATAACATTGTTTCTTTTAAAAATTCTTATATTATCTTGAAAAATTACTTAGATTGAAATAAAAAAAAAATAGTATTGATAATGAAATTATTCATGTGGATATATTTTGTGGTCTTACAAACATCTAATTAATTGATTTCTATGTTTATATTCATAGTGTGGATAAGTTTTACCATAGAATTGATTTGCAGGACATTAATTTATTTCATTAAAGAATATTAATTGTTTATACTATAAAAGCTAGGTGGCTTTAATGGATGGAATTGATAAATAATTATTCTTTCTTTATATGACAACTGGATAAATTTCTTTTCATGTGATAACACATGATATAAAATTTTATCGTGGGTCGGTGTATCATGAACCAAACGCAAGATAAAAAAATAAAAAAAATCAATTTCTCCTTATCCAACAAAGCAAACCAGCTCGATATTAATTTTGAATTATATCAATTATTTTATTAATGAGGTAAATTACATAAATGGTCCAATAAAAATTTATGCCCATGAATTTGGTTTTTGTTTTAAAACACAAATGGTCCATAAGATTTTTCATCAACTAATGGATTATTGTGGTCTTTTTTTATTTATTAATGTGTGTGCTCAGTATTATCAAGTATTAACAAATGTGAGTGCATATAACGTGGGCTTATATAGATTTTAAATCTGAGTCTAGTTTATAGTGGCCCAAAAAGTGAAGTAACTGAAATTTTTCTCCATTCAATTTTAGTGGCATTCCCTCAAAACAATTAAAATTTGGATGCGGCTGAGATAAGAGTATCCACTCTTGTCATTTCTTTCTTAATTATGGTCTGGGCATTGCACTTTATTAGGGATAGAGGTTTCTACATCCCATAACTTTTATATTTTTTTAAAATCGTCCCAAAAAGTAAAAATTTTCAATTATGTCCCATTTTTTCTATACATCCCAAATTTCATCGAAGTTTACAGGAACAAGAAAAACGATGTCATTTTGCGCCCATGTGATTGGCACATGGCACTAAAACTCTGATAAAATTTTGGACATAAATGGTACAGTTAGCAAAAAATTGGGACGTAAGTGAAAAAATTAATTTTTTTTGGGACAATTTTAGAAAAGTTCAAAAGTTATGGGACGTAAAGTTCATGAATTTTTAAATTAATTCATTTTCACATCTCTTGAATTTCAAATAACTCTATCAATACGCAATCTAATAAAATTGACATCAGCTTACAAATAAAAAATATTAAAAAACTAATATATATATATATATACATATAAAATAATTATAATTCTTTTCATAGATTTGTACTTCAAACAAGATGAGAGATAGAATTTTTTTGCATCCCATAATTTTTGCACTTATCCAAAATTGTCCCAAAAAGTTAAATTTTCCTATTACGTCCCAATGTTTTATTAAGTGTACAACCAAAATGACGTTGTTTTACTTGTTCCGATGAACTCTGACAAAATCTGGACAGATATTGTACACTTAGCAAAAAATTAGAACGTAATTGAAAATTTTAACTTTTTGAGATGATTTTGGAAAGATAAAAAAGTTATGGGACGTGTAAAAACTCTATCCCCGCATTATTAGGAAAAGAGCACTTGAATCAGAAGAAATTGGAAAATTAAAAGATTCTAGCTTCCATTCTGAAATATGTGGATTGTTGAACAAAAATATGAAATTATAATTTTGTTTTATCTAAAACTTTGCATGAAGAATATGTGATGTTATTTTAAATGAGTGCAAAAAATAGAAACTTTTGGATGCTTCAACTAACGAACTATGTTAGCAATAATGAGAGTTATGAATTTAGAGCACGTGTCATCTAGACGTGTAACTAACCAAGTGCTTAATTTAACAAAATACAACCCTAATCCTGCATGCCTCTAATATAAATTAAACTATTCATGTTGTGACGGTTTATGGAGCAGTTAATCAGTCACACTGAAGATGACGGCGATGATCTGGAAAGTTTTAAAATGAAAGATCCCCACAAGAGAAAGTTTGACAATAAGATACACAACGATGAGTAACTACTAAGCATTGCTAGAATCTGAGATGACCACGTTCCCTCATCAAATTGGTAAAACATTTCATTCAAAGTTGAAGAATTTCTAGGAGAAAAAAAATAAAAAGTCGTGGAATGTATTTGGAAATGTGTGATATAATTCAAAAGGATTAATTTTAGAAAACTTTATATCTACTATGACATAGAAATCAAGACAAATAAGTTAGTGAATTTTATTTTTTTTTAAAGACAAGCTTGTTGGTAAATATTCATGTCATATTGAGTATTTAAATACATAGTAAGTGGTAATTGTCTCTCATATCTTTTATAGAATTCTCATTATATTCAAATCTCCAGTTTTGAGTATTTTTTATACTCAAATAATAAAATTTATTTCAAATCTCCAGTTTTGAGTATTTTTTATACTCAAATAATAAAATTTATTTTCAACAAAAAAAGAGAAAAATTAATTTTATTAAGAAAAAATGAAAATGATAAAATATTATCTTTGTCATGTCACTTGTCTATATACACAATATGGAAGCTAACATATTTAGAACAAACAATGTCAATGGAATTTTCAGCTCCTCACCCTCCCATCTAGGGGTGGAGCGAATACCGAAAATACCGGTATAACGTACTTATCATACCAAAAAATACCGAATTTATCGAAAATTTCGATATACCGAAAATTTCGGTACGGTACCATACCGATATTTTCGGTACGGTATCGGTATAGAATTTTAAAATTTTCGGTATAAATCGGTATACCGAAAATATATATTTAGGTAGGTATACCGGTATATACCATTTTGGTAATTTAATACTAAAATTATTTTTATTTAATTAAAATTATACTTCAATTATTTCGGTATGGACCGGTATAACGGTATATATCGGTATGGGCGGTATACCGACATAGTCGGTATTTCGGTATAGATCGGTATATATCAAAATATCGGTACGGTACGGTATACCGAAATTTTCGGTACGGTATGCGGTATGCATTTTTGGTATACCGAAATTTCGGTATATCGGATTTCGGTATACCGAAAATTTCGGTACGGTATCGGTATGCAAAAATGCATACTGAAAATTTCGGTACTGTATAGGCGGTACGGTACGGTATGGTACGGAATGCCACCCCTACTCCCATCCATCCACAGTGTTGGAAAGACCTTATTTATGATGTATTTTGGGGCACATGCTCATATGACTTACAGTGAATTAAATTTAGGCCAATGATCAGTCTTAAAAACTCAAAAGCTTTTGAAAACATCAATAAAGTCACACTGTACAAAAATAATAATTAGATGAGTACCCTTTAAAAACAGAAATAATAAAAAGTTATATAATTTTTTTCCTACATATATATATGTATATTGTAATTATAACTTATTTTATTATATTTATAACTTATTTTATTATATTTTATACTTTTATTGTTTGATTTTTTTTTATATTTCTTTATTCTTAATATATTGTGAAAACTGTTGCTTCTTTTGTGAAAAGAAGTTTGAAAATATTAACCATCGCCTATTTTAAATACAAAGTCTCAAATTTCGTTTTTGTCATGTTGCATTTTTTAAAACCTAAATTTACCCTAGTTTTTGTTTGTAAATCTTGTTGAATTTCTTTCTTTGTTAAATTAGAAAGAAAAGACCCAAATAACACTTTTACACATAGTGAAATCATGGAAATTTTATTTTATTTTGTTTATTATCAACAAATCTTTATATAGCATAATATGATGTTCTTGTTTGTTTTATTTTTAATTCTGATCTCACAGTTATTTATATTATGAAAAAATTATTTCTGAATTTGAATAATTTTTGTTGTAACAAAGGTTATAATTTCACCTTATTAATCATGAATGCGAATGAAAATAATGAATCGACACCCAATATGATCCCTCAAGTGGCTAACGCTATCCAATCTCACCAATTGGATGCCGACGATGGTCTTGGGGAGACAAAATCATCCATTATGAATGCTATTAAGGAAGCAAGAGAATTTCTAGAAAAGTCTCATTCTAATATTTTAAAATTAAGTGGTGCGAATTCATATGTATCGGAATCGGATGTAGAAGATGACGTTTTCAGGTCTTCTACACCTTCAATTTTTCGTGGTGTAACTAAAGTTGAAAACAAGCATATTGAAGAGAAGCTAATTGTAGAGAAGTCAATTGTTGATGATCCAGATTGCATGCTTAGTGTTTTGCCCCCAAAGCTCTTTGAGAAAAAATAGATGATGCGAATTTTATTATCTATGTTGAAACGATTTGTTAAATTTTTGAACTTGATTGTGATTTATTTTTATTAGTATTATCTTCTAATAATTTTGTTTTATATTTTGATGATGGACAAACGTTTTATATTGATTATGCAATTGTTCTTTAACTTTAAAGTCAAAATATATAATTTTTATTTATGCTCCTCTATTTTATTGAGATATTGGACTCAATTCCCATAATCAGTTCTTCTCTAGGCAAAAAATTAGGCACCAAAAGCAGGGCATGTTGTAGTTGATGATATTCGAGACATCTCCAAGTTTAATTTCTAAAATGGACCAATAGGTATTGTATCAAAGTGCTTCAATGAGTTCTAAATTCACCAAACCAACGAATCAAAGTAATATTTCCAATCAAACAATCTAGATAAAAAAAAATTATCATAATTTTAATTTGCAATGCAAACATTTCTTCGAGCATTTTGTCTACGTTCAACAATTAAACCCAACTATAATAATATAGAGACATATATAGTTACTAAATTGAATGCATTAGCCGCACGAAACTACTGCAGTTTCTTGTCATTGACTCACGGATTGTGGAAAAAAAATGGATAAGAAACAAAAGAAAATGAAAATGCCTCTGTTACATATAGAGATGATAATCCGAGCTGGGCTAATAGGGCCGGCCCGTTTAACCCTGAAAAATGCAGGGTTAGGGTCATTCTTTCATTGGCCCGTTTAAATTCAAGTTTTTTTGGCCCGGCCCTATTAGCCCGCGGGCTAAACGGGCTAGCCCACCGGTTAACCGAGCCCGCCCGCTAGCCCGCATAATTTTTTTTATTTTATATATACATATTATATATATAATATAGTTATTAGTTATTATTATTATTAATTGAAGTTATCTTCAATTTCTATTTAGGTGTTCTATTAATTTTGAGTATTTATATTTGAACTTTTAAATACCAATGAACTTTAAGAGTTTAAGTGTTAATGTTTGAACTTTTGTAATTATGTTAAACTATTTTTATTAATTTTAATGACATTATGGACAATGTTTAGGTTCTAGTTTAAATATTAACATATAATGATAATTATTTTAGATTATATGTTAAAATTTAGAATTTTTTTTACATAGCCCGTTTATGACCCGTTTAGCCCGAGGACCTCTAGGGTTAGGGTTAGGTCCCAAATATTAGTGGACCGTTAAGAATGAACCGGATAAGACCCTAACCTGTTTAGCCTGAAGCCCGTTAGGGCTGGCCCTATAGGGTTAGGCGCTAGCCCGTTTAACATCTCTAGTTACATATATGTAAACTCATTACTTGATTTCACTACTTATTCAAAATAATAAGTGATGCTACTTTGTCACAATATTATTTGGAATCTGGAAACGGCATAGAGGGCAGGAGGGGTTGATCCCCAGCCACTTTACAATGCAATCGCGAGGGCATCGACGCCCCCCACTCAAATAGATCCTCCATACAAATACAGCAGCAGCTACTCTTCGATGATATTATTTTCCTGTCCTCCAGAAAGCGAGTTGCCGGATGCAGAACGATTTGGCGGACGACCTTCACGTGGCATTGAACGTACAAGTCGGAACTGTTGGGCGGCATCGGTTTAAGAGTTTCTTC
This sequence comes from Prunella vulgaris, assembly GCA_026898435.1. Classification (NCBI taxonomy): domain Eukaryota; kingdom Viridiplantae; phylum Streptophyta; class Magnoliopsida; order Lamiales; family Lamiaceae; genus Prunella; species Prunella vulgaris. The sequence continues at coordinate 679,785 of JAPKLY010000206.1, forward strand.
AGCCTTGTTGTGCGCATTGGCGATCATGGTTTCAAAGAATTGGTCGTGGATTGGCCAGTGCTTGATCCTATCTTTAATGAAGGCGAAGGCTTCCCCGTAACGGCGGAACAAGGGCAGACCCACGGAGACATTAGTCTGCATCAGGGAGGTGCTGTCGGTCCCAAGGAGGCGCGGCAACTCTTCAGGAACTGATTCTTCCCATAGGGATTGGGTGAGTGTGCACTTGAATACGAATTTTATTGTGGGAGAAGTGGAGTTGAGGCAATCCAGTATTTGGAGAACAACTCGACAGGAATTAATTCAAATTCCATGTAATTAATTAGATGACACACGCAGAGAGAGATAGAGAATGTGGAAGAAGGAAGTTTCAGGGATTAATGATTTGTAGTAAGGAGTTATAGGGTGAGCATGTGTATTTATATGCTTCTGATAGGGCTGTTGGATTTTTTCATTTTTTAATAGACTTGTTTGAAAGATAGACTTGGAGATGATGGTATGTAAACCAATCCGGCCCCCACTCCTTTTATAAAAAATATTAAATAATATGTATTACAATTTTTTTTTAAAATTAACATGAAAATTTTAATAATATTTAACGTAAAAGGAATAAATTTAGAACGATTATATAAAAATATTTTATTTAGAGAATTTAACTTTATTAATTATTCAAAATTTATCGTTTTAGATATTATATTAAAATTTTTGTTACATTTTATAAAATTTATTACATATTTATTAAAAAAAACTCTGTAACGATTAATTCAAATGTATTGCAGTTGTCAAATCATGTTATACATATACTCATATCATTACTCTAACGAGTATATTAACATATATCAACTTAATATGTATTAGCATTCAATTTCACAATTACACAATACCTCAAACTTTCACACACTTGCATTGATATTACATCATACCATAATAATATATATATATATGGCAAATGATGTGGAGATAAACATATATATACATTAATATAAATATTGTGATGTACCATATATTAACATAAATATTGTTTGGAAGATATCAACTCAATCATCCCATTCTTAACAAAACTTTCGGTCATAATAACACTAATATCATGAAATTCAACATGCTAAAATTTCATAAACATTAGTAAATCACCTAAACATTTGAAAATAAGAAAAACTAAGGAATTCATCTTTGAGTTAAAAAATTAAGAAAACCTATTCAATCATCCTTTTTGTCATGCCGATCACATCCTCGTTCGTTCCCTTTTCCATTTCCATCCACCACTTCACCGCGCCAACGTACTCATCTGAAGAATGATTTGGTGAAAAGGAGTGAGCAATTTATAAAATTACTCAGTGGGGGTTACGAGTTCTCAAGTTAATTTAAAGACATAATATATTTTGCATACCCATTTATAACCTTTTCACATTTTTAGGTTACGGTATCACCATTCCTCCTTTTCGTAAACCTCGTAAAATGCATGAAAAATAATCATCTCAACTCGAATTAAAATTAGAACTCATACCGTTCACCTTTGAATATAACCCCACCTTTCCTTTAAAAGGTTTGATTGAATGTTGAAATGGAATGAAACGGTATAATGTTGGACGACCTTCATCCTTCCTTTTCCTAATTGTCAACTGCCTCTATCTTCCTTATTTACTCTCGATGTAACTCTTATGAAAAGGGATAAACATGCTTCGGTTGCAACTCCAAGGGATGAAATTAGATTCTTTTTTTTTTCTTCCTTTCGCAAAGGACTTCAACGAATATGCTAAATCTCTCCTTATTATAACCACAAGAATTGACTTGGTCAAGGATGATAATTAATTATTTGTGGCAGTACTTATTGACTTGGTAACCACTAAGTTGAGTGGTACTCCTCCTCGATTCTAATCTCAAAATTGTCTCCACAAAATATATCTGACTATTGTGGACAGTTTCTAAGCTAAAGAAGTGGGATGACTCATTCCACTTAATCTCTAAGATGCCAAATTTAAATGCTAAGTATCATTTTCTTATTAAAACTTAATAAACCAAAATAAAATATATTTGCTGCAAAATTCTAAATCCTCTTGGCCGAGTCTTATAAGGGGTGAAAAGAAAATATTAAGTCAAATATCTAATCTCCTCAAACACTTATTTACCCTCAAAGAATCAATTAATACTTAATAATCTTTAATTACATAAATTAAAAAGTCTAATCCTCCTAATCATTCCAAAAGTGCCGAAAATTTAACTCCTAACTCAAAAATAACAATCTGTCACTTAAAGAAAAATTAATAACTTAATAAATTAAATTCTAAAAATTCCTTAAAGAAAATTCTTATCCTCACTTAATTTAATAAACTTAATTCTATTAATCCCAAATAAATTACAAATTTACAAACTTAATAAGGAGTCCATTAAACACTTTGTCATACCCCAAAAATCGAAATTTAACTTATTACACACTAAATTGGATTCCTTCCAATTTTAGTCCTCTACCTTTTGAACACCTTAAACCTACAGCCCAAATAAATTTCCAAACATCAACTTTAATTTCCAAATACACAAATCAAATTTTTTTAACTTATAACAAGCGTACAGTTTAACTTAAAACTTCAAAAGACGACTTATAAACTATAACTTTGATATATTTAAGACGGGTATTACACAAACAATCGCTTATCCTGGCCCTCCAGAAATACCTCAACAAAGTGGAGGGCAAGGTAAACGCGAGAGGGGATACCCATAAAGGCTCAACTCCGACAATGAGCCATTGTCCATTGCATTGGAGTGCGCTCCGATTCAAACCAAAATCACTCCTCCAGACTCCACTTTACGAGGGGAAGACTGACCTTGAGACCCACTTGTCCAATTACCAGATTTATATGACAGGGCGGGGGGCCTCTAACACAACGCAATATCGCCAGTTCCCGCTCACTTTGGGTAAGCTTGCTCACAAGTGATACGCCAACCTTCCCACCAGATTGATCTCCAGCTTAATCGATCTTGGGAGAAGCTCGTCTCATACTTTGCCGTGAAGATCAACAAGCTAAAGAGCCAGGATCGCCTCATGAGAGTGAGGAAAACTAATGGAGAAACGGATGAGCACCATGTTGACCAGATCGAGGAGGTCATCCTCAGTGGAGAACCAGTCAATGAAGAGCTAGCCCAACACTCCATCCTAGCGGGCTTCCGGAGGGACTAGTCTATGTTTTAATTCCTCACTAAGGATCTCTCGATAACAAAACGAATTCAGGCACCGATCTGGAGAGCTCATCAACCACTTGAAGCTACTCGCTTAATGTTTGGGCGAAGTCAAAGAAGAGGCACCTCCAGCAAAAGCCTTCTCATTTACCTCCAAAGAGAAGAAGAACGGCAGTGGATGGGCAAAGATACCGAGCACATTTAAATGCTTCGATGATGATGCAGACGTCAACGTCATAGTTGAGAAGCCAAATGAAACCCCAACATTCATTTTCAATGCCATCAAGGGCAAGAACCTGCTCAACCGTCCTCAACCATTGCACTAGGTGCCTGCCGCCCTAACGACAAATATTTCTATCCATATCACGATAGTCCTGGCCATAATACGAGTCGCTGCCATGATCTCCTAAAATGGCTCCAGAAGCTGAATGAGGAAGGGCGCCTTAACGAGTTTGTAAAAAGGCCGGCACCCAGAGAGACATGCGACGGACAATATCTCCCCCCCCCCCCCGACGAGAACGAGCTAACAGAGGTCGCACATGCCAAAAGCTGAACTTCATCCAGCTCAATGATGACGATGACCTGCTTAATGATACTTCCCCACTGCGAGCAAGGGTAATCCGAGCAAGAGGTACCCTTGGAGGTTTGACCCCGGTCATGAAATCTTCCTACAGAAAGAAGAAGGTGGAGCTATGAGCCCTCGATCAGATTAATCTGGTGACATCCCTAAGCCAAGTATCACCAAAGTGTTGTCATCAACTTTACTAACAATGATAGTGATGGCATCCTTTGCCCCAAAAATGATGCACTGGTCATCTCGACCAGGATTCTCGAGATGCAAGTCAACAGAGTGCTCGTAGATAATGGTTATTTCTGCAACATCATCTTCAAGTCCTCCCTCGACCACATGGGGAACCTCGCCGCCTGAGTCAAGCCATACAACACCATTCTCAAGGGTTTCGAGGACACCTCAGTCACTCCATATGGAAGAATCAAGCTCTCCGTCGAGCTCATTTGCTACAAGGACGATATGATTAGGATCACTAGGTCAATAGAATTTGTCATTGTAGATTAACCAAATCTATACAACAGCTTTCTAGGCCGTCCTTTCCTTGTGTCTTTCAAAGCAGTTGCTTCATCCTACTTCTACTGTGTAAAATCCCCCACCGCTGATGGGGTGGTCGACACCATTAAGAATGACCAAAAAATAGCAAAGAAGTATTTGAACTACTCTTGTGTCCCTTTAAAATTCATCTTTTCAACTTTGTACTCATCCATACTCAACGTTGACGAGCAGACACCGATGGAGATAGACCCCAAACATGTTCAGTCTGATGGCCAAACACCAATGGAGGTCGATGATGCTCCATCCTTGGGTTCGCCCAGCCTCTGTGCCAGCAATTTCTGAAGGATGATGAGTTCGCCTGCGCGCCTTGTGAACTTAGAGAAGGTTGCTGGGAGATCTTTTGTCAGGCTGCAGAACATGGGAGAGTCCCCCCAGAATCCTCCTAATATTGAGTGAAGGGCTAGCTCATCAATGATTGGATCCCCTCCCAGGATTACTTTATCTATCCGATCGACGTATTGTTAGTCAGTTTTTTTCCCAATTGGCGCACTCTCATCAGATGGTGGTGGCATTCAGGTTTGTTGATCTTAGCCACAAAATAAGACACATATTTCTACCCAAGCTTAGAGAAACTGTGGATCGACCACAATAACAAGTTTACATACCACTTGGGGCCAATTCTTCTAGAGTCAAAGGAAATTGCCTACATTTGGTGGCGTTAGAGGCTCCTCGTCCTGACATGTATATCCTGTACTTCGAGAGGTGAGTTTCAAGATCTGTTTTTATCTTAGTAGAGGGGTGCCTAAAAAGGAATAATCTTAGGCTCAACGAGGAAGGCCTCGAGTTCAATGGAAAAGGGTTTATTATTAGTTCCTAGACACTTCAGGTAGCCTCCCTTGGCGTCCACCTTACCTTCGATCTCGTCAAGCCTCTTTTTTAGAGCCAGAAGCATAGAGTCGGTCTTGTTGGGTGCAACCAAGTGTTCCACTATGTGAGCTATATGATCTTTGAGCGCATATTTGGGGGTATACTCGGGGCCCAACCATTCATGGGCTGATATGGGAGGCAGATCCTGTCGAATCTGCTCGCTTTGGGCATAGCTCAAGCGGCGCCTTATTGAGTTGTCAGGCAACAATTCAGTGAGGAGGTCCTCATAGTAGCATATTTGGATGACCTTGTCAGTGAGACAGGCATGCAGGAATCGCCTGTCCCCTCTAGTTCTTCTGACCACGAAGGCGATCTTCTGTTGCCTGGTCCGAGATGGTGGAAGATAGAGCAAGACTGACTGTCACTGAACTAATATCCAGTATGTTGTTTCCCTGCGGTGAATTTGTTGTTAGGGAACATGCGGAGGGTCTAGTATGCACTCTCGCTTTTTCCTCTTAAGTTGGTTAATGAAGATGTCCACTTGTTCCGGTAATTCAAAGTCTTACAATAGAACAAGTGCCAACTCTCAGGTATGGCGCCTAGGGGCATTTTAGGTGTGTTCCTCTGCCAGAACAACCTCAAGAGTGTTAAAGTCCTCCTGGGTGCCTCCATGTCAGCTCCTTTCTCTAAAACATGAGCAAGAGATGGCGTGCGGGGCGCATCTTCAGGTGGGGGTGCGACTATCTTTGATTTCACCATGGCTAAGGAAAAGTTGATTTATCAACTTTAAGATTGGTGGATTTTGCTTGTCGTTTTCACAAGCGGCGACCATTGTTTATTCCTAGAAATTCTAGTGGGTTTATTAGGAACGATTGTAAACGTGACTTTATGATAATAACTCGCGGATTTGCCTAGCCACATGTGTTGGGCTAGGACTTTAATGTGCTTCGTCTTGTATTTATTATAAGCAAAAGTATATTGTAAGTACAACATAATAGTAATGAGGGCCCTCCCCTTTCTGTAGAGAAATGTCCGATTTATAATGGATAAAATTAAGCCCTAAAATACATGTATTTGCATGTCGCGTCTTTCTTCTTGCCCACATTATGTCATGACCTAAAGATCGTGGGTGGCAAGGTAACTTACCATGTTTAACTTTTTTAAATACCGAGATAACTATCTTGTTTCTTTAAGGTAACTAAATCATAGTAAAGATACGAGTTCAGTATTGGATCTTGTTTCCTTAGAACTATTTACTCGCTCAGGTCAGGCCTCTTGCGTCTACTGATGATTTGCCTGACTTCCGGCTTCCTGACCATCCTGGCTCTTATCCTGAGGTAGACTCAGGATCAGTACTCTTTACTTCAGAGCTGCCTGATGGCTTTCACCCAGGCTCGCCTGATACTTAAACATCTTAAAGCTTGTCCTCCTGCTTGGCTTGGGCTCTTTGGACCTGGGCCTGACGGAGCTATCTAAGATTTGGGCGGGGTCCAATATGTTTAGGAATATTTGTGCCATAACAAAATAAATGTTAATTATTGTTATTGTTAGAATTAGGAATTATATATATAAATCATTTGTGTAAATTATTTATATGTTTATATTATTAATATTAATTATTAATTTTAAGAGTATAATAAATAATATGTAGTACTTATAAATTTGTAGGTGACATATTTGAAGAAGTGTGATTCTATCTGATCCATTCAGAATATCACTTTAAGTTCACTTTTTTAAAAATAAATATGTACTTAATTGACACTTTTAATTTATATAAAATTGTTTTATTTATAAAAAAAATTACAGGTTATATTAATTCATATATATGATGATCGTTGTTTGATCCAATATTTCTATGTAGAATATTTTTATTGTAGAATATAGATTATATATATATATATAATGATCGATGTCCGATCTAATATTTGCATTGTAGAATATTTTTATTGTAGAATGTAGTTGATGTATATATATAATGATCAATGTTCGATTCAATATTTGCATGTAGACTATTTTTATTCTGGAATTTAGTTGATATGGAGTTGATAGAATGTAGTTGATGTGGAGTTGGGAGATAATTGTTGGTTATTATTTATTGTAGAATGTGCATTCCAAATTGATTATTTTTAATTAATTCGAAAATGGATGCACTAGAATTTTGATTAATTGGGGAATATGATAAATTTAAACAAAATTTTGTCGAATCTTTTTAAAAAATTTAAATATTTAGTTAGAATATATGTAGGTTCGATATAGGGAAAAACTTAAACAAGAATCTAATCATAAATATGACAATCATATTGTCTTTCCCATAGGCATCTATAGTTCTATATGGATCGAAAGTATGTTCGAGCATATCATTTATCAGATGAGTATATGAATGGGGTGGAAGTATTTTGTAATCATGCAATTAGTTACTGCACCGACCATCAGTACATTCCATGTCCATGTTGAAAATGTATGAATGAAAAATCGTTAGTGACTAAGAATATTTGTTCGACCAGATGATTCATGGTATTCATGGTGAGAGAAGAGATGGATGTAGCTCAAGAAACTTAGGAACTGGCTTTAGGTTTGAAGATATAATAGATGCAGATGGTTTTAGAGATGTACCAAGTGTTGATATATCTAGTGGGGACGATGAAAATCTGTGAGATCATCCTTATATGTCAGAGCAGTTAAGGGATGACATTGGATTATCCCTTTGGTCTGGGTGTAAGAAGGCAATAAAATTGTCAGCTGTATTGATATTGTTCAACCTAAAATCAGCTCACCAGATATCTGATGTGTGCTTCACAAATATGCTGGAAGCAGTTAGTGGTCTATTGCCCAATGAAAATATATAGACAATAAGAGCATATGATGCTAAGAAAATGCTCAAGGCGACCAGGCTAACATATCAAAAAATGTATGCTTACCCGGGTGATTGTATCTTATTCGTAAGGAGTATACAGACCTCGACGAATGTCCCAAGTGTGGTCAGAAGCGATATAAGAAAAATAATTCTCCTGCAAAGGCTATGTGGTACTTTTCAATAATACCAAGATTCAGCAGAATGTATAGTTGCATTGTGGATGCTAGACATTTGACTTGACATCATGATGATAGGATCAAGGATGGATTGCTAAAATACCCTGTTGATTCACCCTAGTGGAAGGCATTCGATGTCAGACATCCAACATTTAGCGAAATAAATCCCTTCGATATCCAATGTACCAAAGTACCAACCACAGTACATGGTCAGTGAATATGATGGTGTATAACCTTTCCCCCTTGTTGTACATGAAGCGCACTTACATGATGTTGTCTATGTTGATATTAGGACCCAAACAACCTGGTAATGACATAGATATATATCTGGCTCCTTGATAGAAGTGTTGGGATACCATCAGAGTGTTTTGATTCAGATCCCGCAACCCCTTGATGAATTTGCCTAGGTATAGAATGTCAGGATGATAGTTCATGATAAAAAGAAATTAATTTGATGAATTAAAAAAACGTGACTGAATTTGGAATTATACACAACTAAAGGTATAAAAACTAACAAATAAAAAAATTTAGTAATATAAAATGTTAACTTTATAAAAAAAATTAAAAATTATATATAAAGAAATTAGAAATAAAAATGAATTAATTTGATGAATTTTAGAAAAATATAACTCAATTTGGAGTTGCATACAAGCTAATGTATAAAAATAGTAAAACAATCAAGTGTCCGAGTGGAATACGTCTCTCCGGGTAACCCGGAGGTTGGGGGTTTTACTCCCTGCGGGAGAAATATTGCGTAATTTAATTTATAGTGACATTGGATTATCCCTTTGGATTATCACTATATGTCACCAACCGTCGCACAAATAAAATAAAATTTATATATTAATTGGAAAATTAATATAGTGATTGCTTGTAGCTATTGTTAGCGATCACAACTAGCGATTGTTAAATGATACACGAACGGGTCATGATTCGGGTCCATTAGCGACCATCTAAAACACTTTTTTTGTAAGTGGAAACTATCAAATATAGCCGGATTATTCTATTCATATTTAATTTTGCCCGCTTCTTTCTTTTAATAAAATAAATTAAAATACAAATTTAAATAAAAAGACTGTCTTCAACAACGCTGTTTCTATTTCTCTTCTTTGAAATTCAAATTAACACTACTCAAAATGATTGAGAAAGTTGGAAAGATGGAGAATTCAATTCATTATTTTATTAAGAGTAGATGAAAAAAAAAACGAATGAAGGTCATATTGGAAAGAAATCTCATAATAGAGTTATGGTTCAAATGAGAAAATCAAGAATTGTTCATTTTTAAGGAATTTTATTATTGATAATGTGATGTTTATTGTATTTAAAAAACTAATTGCAAAAACTGAGATATATAATGAACATACAATGCAGTTTAATTTGCAGATTTGTTCCAGAAAAATATGCACATTTACAATAATGCAAGTGCAATCATTTATAATGAGTTTAGGAGCAACTCATTTATAAGACAATCATACTTAAAATTTGTAAAATAAAATCATATTAACTCATTACCCATGCTTAAAGAAAAATTTTAGTTTCTTTGTTATAATCACAAATAGTGGTGAAAAAGACATGCAAATTTGTTGATATATTTTGATTAAATATTCTATATTCTTAATCTTCTAATACTGATATCATTATAATTGAGGATCAATTATCCTGATGTCCTATAATATACTGAGTTATAACCTCATATTTTCACTTGTGTGCATTGTGCATGAATATGTGTTTTCATATTGTATCTCTCAAATATCATCAAAATAAATTCTTCTTAAGTTTTGATTTTTTTTTCAGGTTCATATAGACAAAGATCGTCCCAACTTCATATTAATATTATGATGTATATTGGAGATTTTTGTGTATTTGGACACTTAATTTGAAGTTGTTATAATTTTTTATTTCCTTTCATCTGAATAAATTGTGTCCGCATAGGTTATTAGTATTAAAACAACCCAATCATCTTATTTTTTAAACAACTCAGATATTTTCATTAAAAGTAAGTTGTACATGTCATTTTAAAGACTTAAAAGTCAAAATTGATTATTTTCACATAAAATTAAGTAATTAGTCAAAATTGAAACATGTGTTTCATTAAAAATAAATTATATATATTTCATTTTAAAGACTTAAAAATTGAAGTTGGTGTTTTTTCAATTAAAATTAAACAACTAGCCATTTATTTAATTATTTATGTAATCAACCTTAACCATAAATCTATATTGAATATCTAAACAAGTTGATTATTTAAAAAATCTAATTTTAAAAAACTTAATTGCTTTCATTAGAAATAAGTTATACATTTGGTTTGGAACCTTAAAAGTTAAAACTTATGTCTAGCACTCAAAATAAACAAATAAATATAATTGATTTGAATATTTTTATGCTCAATTTTTAATCTCATAAACTACATTGAACATTTAAATAATTTGATTGTTTAAACAATTCGATTTTAAACAACTCGATCCTTTTTCATTATAAATAAGTTATTTATTCTATTTTGAAGATTTAAAAATCAAATTGGTACATTGACAATTAAAAAAAGTAACTAGTAATAAGTTTGATGTGTGTTCAACTTTAATCTCACAAACTACACTAAATACTTAAACAACTAAATTACCTAGTTGTTTAAACAACTTGATTATTTTCATAAAAATAAATTATGCATTTAAAAGTCAAAATTAATGCATTGTCATTTAAAATAAATGCTTGGTCATTTATTTGAATATTTGTGTAGTCAATCTTAATCTCACAAAATTATACTTAATATTTAAACAACCCAGTTGTTTAAAAAATCTAATTTCGAACAACTTGACTATTTTCTCAAGAAACAAGTCGTACAATCAAAAGTTTAAAATGATGACTAGTTACTTAAAAATAAATAAGTAATCATGAATTTGAATATTTTTGTTATCAACTTTAATCTCAAAAA